>JAOYMU010000192.1:8912132-8928345 GCA_025802295.1 Psammodynastes pulverulentus | reverse complement strand
GATTCTGTAAACTGCTTAGAGAGGGCTGTAAAAAGCACTATAAAGCGGTATATAAATCTAAGTGCTATTGCTATTGTAAATGCCCACTGGTTGTGAGTGCCTGAATCCCTATCATGTGACTATGGAGACTCCGCAACAGTCAAAAATGTGAGGACTGGCTGCAAAGTTATTTTTTTCAATGCCATCATAACTTTGAATTGTTGCTGAATAGCATAGTCATTGAGTGAGTATTATCGATTTTGCAATAAGCGGCATCACCATGTTTTCACTTCCCATTCTTGCCTCTCAACATCTTTTAACCATCACTCATGCCAAACATCCTTTCACACACCTTCCCCTACTGATGTGTATTTCAGAACTTTCCATCATGGTCCGTTCAAAGGATCAAAAAGGTTTAGGCAGGCATGTACAGTTAGTAAGAACAATCGGTGAGAAATTCCATCCTTGCTTTAGAATTGTCATTTTTTTCGGCGACAGCTTCTGTGCTACAAAGCTTCAGGCTTCCCTTTCTAGCTTTATGAGGACTAGTTAGAAACAGAAGTGTTAGGTTTAATGTTCATTTTTATGAATCTGTCTTGATAGAGAGATATAGTTATTATGGTTATAAAAAATTGTCTTTTAGCATTTAGACTTCTGTGTTTAATCAAGCTCAGTCCACTGTAATCTTTGAGAAACTTCTCAAGCCAACAGTCTAAGCCAAATTTCTTTTTGTTCCTGTTCCTGAATTAGTTCTCCTGTTGCTTGCACACTTATCAGTGCGCTGGCATTGCACTCATAATTAATTACTTTGCCTTGCCATTATTCAGGGTCTCTGTTCCAGATGTATCACTAGAGTCACGAAAAACAAGGCTTGCTTTATAATTGAACTATCTTAACTGCAGCAAATGTTCCTGAATTCTGGTGGGATAGAGTTGCTGTACGTAGAAGCCAAGCTCATGTCTTACTTCTATTGCCTTGCACCTTACTCAAATTCTCTGTGTTCAGGCTTTGGTGCATGTCTTCTACTTTGTCAAATTGTTAAGCACTCAATATTCTCTCCAGGAAATGAATTGGTTTACGAAGCAGCTGTTCCATCTATTAAGTTTTAAAACAAAAAAAACCCTGCTGATTGTAAACTCTAGATTACTGTTTTCTATTTTTGAGAAGCATAATCTCCTTCTAATCAGCCATTTCCAGTTGTAATGGCACAGCCGTCTGATGGATGTGATGCATCTGAGAATCAAATAACCATGAGTTAATATGCAGAGTATTGGATCAGAGAAAAGAGACGTGAAATTGCCAGTTGTTTTAAATGTTAGTCTTGGAACGGAAAGGCAATATTCTTCCCTGTCTCACACCTGGAGCCCCACCTCCAATTACATTGTGTTCTAAGGCTTGCCTTTTACAAATGTAAATTGCAGAGCCTATGATGCTGATCTGAACAAGGGCCAAAGAATCAGGAAACCCGACTTCATTTATTCTGACTCAAAATGAAATACTTCACGGCTACTTACACATGTAAAGATGGACTTCAACTTTCCCGCACTCAGGGAAGATTGAGCCAAAAATATACAAGGGAAGACGGCAATTGTTTAAAAGTATTTTATAATTTCTCAGGGAGGCAGGCAGTGGACCATTGTACACGAATGTACACGAATTACAAGCCACAGCTGAACCCCAAATTTCTGTTGCTAAGCAAGACAGTTATTAAGGGAGTTGTGCCTCATTTTGCAACCTTTTTTTTTTGCCACATTTGTTAAACACATCGCCGCAGTTGTTAAGTGAACCATATGGATGTTGAGTGAATCTGGCTTCTCCCATTGACTTGGCTTGTCAGAAGCCAGTGGGAAGGTTATAAATAGTGATCACGTGAGCCTGGTTTAGTGTAACTGCCATAAATACAAGGCCCGGAATTTTGATCGTGTCACCGTGGAGACGCTGCAACGGTGTGAAAAACGTCACAAGTCACTTTCTTTCAAGGCTGCTGTAAGTTCAAATGATCACTAAACAAATGGCTGTAAGTCAAGGTCTACCTGTAATAGATCAAAGTCATCTCATATTTCCACACTCAGAGGGCAGTGGGACAAACCATTGGCCGAGCTTTGCTTGTTTTGCTTTGCATCAGGTGCAAAAGCTTTAAGAGAAACTTTCTAATCATAGGAGGCTGTCAGTTGGTGAAAAGGATCCATCTGGAAGGACTGCTACTTTCTTGCTCCTGATTAAGGTCTCCTATTCTCTCACAGCTAGTATTCTGCCATCAGTTTCACTACAAAAAGGACTGCTATGATAATTTCCTCTGAATATCCAAGCATGGTGCCCGTTTTTGATAACAGAGGGCTCTTAACCATCTTACTGATATATGCTTTATGCTTTTGCTTATTATCACCTTTGACTGGTTCCCTGTGTAGGCTCAGATGTGCCAATTTTAAACTTCTCAGATGTGCCAGTTTTAAACATCTACTGTGTTTCCAGCAGCTTGTTAAACTACTCACCCTTTGCGCTTCCATCCATGCCCACAAATATGCCCCAAATGGCACTGTTTCTGTCAGGATGCAGAAGAAATACTCGAGTGACATCTGGCAAACTGAAGGGCAGAAGATTAAAATAGTACTTGCCATACACCCTGGACCTTCCTCTCTTGCGACCGCCCTGAAAATACATTCAGTTTTTGAAGATACACTTGGACTTCAGGTCTCATCATTCCCACCCAGTTTAGCCTATTGGAGAAGTCTGGTTTATATATGGTGAGAACAGCAACTACCTGGTGTCCATACTACAGTCCTAACCAGTGGTGGTATTCAATTTTTTTTACTACCGGTTCTGTGGGCGTGGCTTGGTGGATGTGGTATGGCTCAGGGCCAATCAGAGGTGGTATTTACCGTTTCTCTGAACTACTCAAAATTTCCGCTACCGGTTCTCCAGAACCTGTCAGAACTGGCTGAATACCACCTCTGGTCCCTAACGCCACCCTAGTGCTTTTAAGGAATGAATCTGAAGCCTTTTTGCAATACTGTGCTTTAGTATTGAAGGGGGGTCTCTCCCTCATGACATCATTAGATTTTACAAACTACTTTTCATGAAATTTAATCATAAAAAGTAAATTGTTTGCACAGAGTATGGTGCATCTGTTTCCAAAGACATTCAGTCCCTCCAGTTTGTACAAAGCTTGCAACCTTGAAACAATCCATATGTAAAGTATTCATCGGCTGACAAGCTATTGCCATTAGATTATTCACAGTAGAATTACGTTGCTAAATGGATCCATTTTTGTATAGTTTCTTTTTAGCAATTACCTTAAACATGGTTTTATTTGGCCAGTGTACTGGGGGGGAGGGGGAAAATCAATGTTATTACGGTATCACTAAAGAACTTGTTGGCCTTACTGCTTTTGTATTGTGCAATGGATTACAGATGCTCTTAAAATGCAAGCAATCTGCTTGGACAGTTTAGTTATAGCAATTGTTCCATCTGTAAAGAGTAATTATTCTAATATGACTATGTGTTCCAGCACTTTGAAGGCTACCTATTATTACAGAACCCTGGATGGATCATAAATATGCTACTCCTGAGGGGTGTATTTCTTATACTATTTTTTCTCTCTCTCAGAAACCCATCCCACTTTTAAAAATTATGGAAGATCCCAAAAGAACTTTTGCTTGTAATGATTGTATTCATCGATATTTATCATTTTTAAAATTATGCATCTGCTGCCATGACTGTTTTTCGTAATTGTTTGATGGGGTTTTAATATTAGATTATTGTTCAACATAAACTAGTAAATCATCCTGACTTTGCAGAGCCCTAAGAGATCTTGGGAGTCCAAAGACCATACCTTAAGAAACAATTCTGTAGGTACTCCTTAACTAGGGTTTCCATATCTGGGAAGCATAAATCTGAGCAGCCACTAGATAGCAACAAAGAGACCAATAACTTCTTCTGGAAGTTGTTAAAAATGGGTGAATCAATTGTAAAATTTGTACCTATGACAGTGTTTTCCTGGTTCCCAGATTCGCTCAAGTTGATGAAGATACATTGAACTATCAACAGTATTTAGTATGCTCTGTTTTATATCAGACCTATTTGTTTTATATACAGTAAGATTACCGTTAACGTATTACTGACAGAAGGATAGAGCTCAGATTTCCAACTATGTATCCTGTCCTGAAAAATTTAACTCTCATGTCAACTGATTAGAAATTGCATCAAGGATCAGAAGCGTGTGCGTGGGCAGGTTTCTATATACACAGAGACAAATGTATAAAATACAGCCTTTCTAAAGGACATACGTAGGTACTTAGCGAAATTTCCCTTTCCTTATTTCACTAACCCGGTTTAGAGAACGGAGGTCTCATCTCTTTATCAGCAGACGCAATCAACTGATTTGTAAGAGGAGACCCCCGCAAGTTTGGGGACGAATGTAAATCTAGACAGCAATGGTAGCTCTGCTTTTTGCTCTAGACAGTTTTCCCCCTTTGACAACCTACGAGGGAGCCTATAAAAACAGCAAAGGAAATGCAAGACATCTGTAACAGACTCGGCGAACATGCTATTGATTTGTTCCCCTTTGCTGGTGTGGTCCTGGTATTAGTCTGCTTTCTCTAGAGAAATGAGTCAAATAAACAAGTCCAGTAGAGAACATGAAATTCAACTTCCATTCATCTTGTTAATTTTGCAAGCGCCACATTCTGCAAAGCCCATGCCAGCTCAGCTCTTGGATCAGGCCTGGAATTCTTCTGGATCCTTAAGGGAAGAGATCGTGACGCTGGCCAAGAATCTAAGTGGAAACTGATGACAGCAACTGACATTAATCAGCTCCACCGTATGTTCTGCCCAGCAGGTTTCTTCCAATAAATCAAAGCCCTTAAATTCTAAAGGGCATTTTAACCATTAGACAGCAACCATTCTTTGTGGCCTGGAGCTGGTACAAATGATTAATTTAATCTTTAATTTAAAAACACAACCAGCCTTTTTATACACGCCGACATGCATATTATGTATTTAAGCATACGCATACAAGCATTTTATTTTCTGGTTGCAAAAATGACAGCATTGCTGGAAAGGAAGAGCTATCAATACATGTGGCTTTAAAAAAAAATTTTTTTCTATGAATTTTCATCCCAGTTGGAACTGTAAAGAAGTTTTTCTTTTTCCCCTGTTTTGAAGCATCTTTTCTTTCTAGCTGGAAATAAGGGTGGGGTTCTTTTCGACGTTGTTGTTTTCTGCAGGGAATGTTGCTGTTGCAGGAGATGAAACATCACAATGCACTGGAAGATTATAGGAAAGCAATGGGTATGAGCAGGATCATCCTCTCTAATACAGGTTTTATTAGTACATTAACAACAGATCAATGAACTCATTAGGCTTCTGTATTTGTGCTGCCTCAACACAGTCACAATATTGGTGCTGTGACACAATAAATAGCAGGACTTTAGATTTATATACCGCTTATCAGTGCTTTTTACATCCCTCTCTAAGCGGTTCACAGGGTCAGTGTCAGCATATTGCCCCCACAATCTGGCTCCTCATTTTACCCACCTCGGAAGGATGGAAGGCTGAGTCAACCTTGAGCCTGGAGAGATTCGATCTGCCAAATTACAGGCAGCTGGCTGTTAGCAGAAGTCTTGCAATTACTACAATTACTGCAATCATTCCTCTGCGCCACCAAGGCTCATAAATATTGGGAAGGACACCTAACAGGTTATTTTTTTTAGAGATGGACTATTTGGAAAAGCATTTTGCTTTCAATTAACCAAGCCTGCATTCTTCACTTCAACTGCAATTTAATACTGGTAGCTAATAAGGTTACTACCATCAGGCCTTCATTTTAACCAGGTTGGATGCTCTGTCCCCTTTTCGGATAGTTTAAGGGTGTTCCTATGTACCTTCAGTTATGTCCATGCAATGATGGCCCAATAGAAATTCTATGCCATATGTTCTTATACTGTTTCCTACATAAAGAACTTTAGACTGAACCTTGTATATCTTGTCGTGAAGAAATTTCTAGGTAGGAAGTGTGATTTGTATGTAATGTTTCTTCCTTCAGACAAGAAAAAATAACCCCCCAAGTCATCCAGTTTTGTGCTACCATTTGTATGATATGCTGCACCATTGCTTAGTTTTTACACTGTCTTATGATAGTGTTTCATTTGGGTTTATTTTAGTATCTTCGTTCTTAATTATTTTTTGGGTTCTAATATACTTACTGTATTTTTGTTAGGCATATTTATAGAAGGATGTGATTGTTGTGTTACTAGATAATATGTTTGTATCTGGCTTTAGGGCTGGAATATATTTGGCTTGTTATTTGAGCATGCTCACTTATATATTTCTTTAAATTTGGAAGGCACTGCCCTCCTAGGTGACTGTTAGTGATTTACATTCCAGGACAAGAAGCAGTAAAATAGATTAGAGAACCACATGCAACCTGGAAAAAAACGCAACACCTCAGAGAAGATGAACTGCCTAGATCCGATGCATGACATTATTTAATTCTGGGGGCTTCAAATGTTCCCATCTTGCCTGTTTTTAGTGAGCAGGTGAAAACTATTGGTGATGGGAAGTTCCTCAGATAACCAGATCATATGCCACAATTACAGGTAATGATCATCACCTTGAATTAAACCCAGAAGCCAATAGGTAGCCCGTGCGACTCAGGAAGCAGTGGTGACCTATGGGTATATTGCGGTATATCCATACCACACCGGGTGTACTAGATCAGCTGTAACAAATAATCTTCAAGGGCAGCCCTTTCTAGAGCCCATTGCGGTATACCTTTCTGTCCCATTAGTCAGGAAAGACTATTGGATAGCGGGAATCACAGCCTTGTTCCCTTTCCCAATGCTCTTGTTTATCATGGTTTGATGATACACAGAAGACCAAATGTTGTTTCAATCATGTAGGCAGGGAGGAGTCACTCTTGCATGCAGTCAGGCTTAAAAACCACATAAAAAGAACCACTCCCACTAAAAAAAACCTTATGTCCCAAATAAGCAATTTTTCCTTCTGTATGTTTCTTTAACACCCAATCCCCAAGCTACGCTGGAGGATCAGGGAACTCTAGAAAAATGCCACATAGCTGTTGCAAAAGAAATCTAAAAATGAGATCTTGCTTTCCTTTAATCAAAGGAACCTGGCAACTGAGGCGTTCTTAATAAAAATTAAGAACGAGTACTTTCTTCTACAGAAAACCAACCCTATATCCAACCCATCATCAACAATGTATACGTTTTGGTACATGTTGTAGGATGTTTTATACCTGCATATTTAATTATGTATTTTAAGCCAGTGTTTCTCAACTTGCAATTTCTATGTACGTGGACTTCTGTGTTTGAATCTGAGCCAATTAGCATAATATTTAATGATGATACTGAAAAGGACAAGTGCTTCAGCCAACCAATTTTGTGGTCAAGCCTTGATTATCTTTTCCAAGCAGTCTACAATGAGATCATCTGATCATACAACTCATAAATAGAAAATTCCAACATTTAATCGTAGGGCACAAATATCTTGCCTCACATCCTTTCTTATAAATTTAAAAAGAAAGAATTAAAGAATTGCAGTCTAACCACCTTCATAAAATGTTGCAAAGGTAGTTGGACAGTCGCTGAAGAGAATCCTGGAAGAAATAAATTATCTAGACCTGTTTCAGTCCATAACCTTTGGCAGAACTAGGATAAGAGTATATGCATTCTCGTGTCCTTAATATGTCAGTGGCTTTCAATACCATTGCTCATAGTATCCTTCTGAACCAGCTGCAGGGATTGGGAGTTAGGGCCATCATTTTACAGTGGTTTTGTTCCTTACTTCATGGGAGGTTCTAGTCAGTTTTGGTGGAGGAGGAGGTTACTCCCTAGGCCCCTCCTCTGTGCAGTGCAACAAGATTTGACTCTTTTCCCCTTCTTATTTAATGTTGGCATGAAATGCTGAACAAGGTTGTTCTGCCAATTGGGGTTCAATATGCTAATGGTTCCCAATTGGTCAGCCCCAGATGAGATGGGGAAACATAAATCCAATAAATAACAATAATTATATCTTTCAATCCTGAGCCAGCCAAGCAATGCTGTTGTGACTGGAGGTTGTGTGGGTCCCGATGGGGTGAATCCAACTTCCAACTTAATCTTAATGGTTGTGCATAGTGCAACTAGGTTTTTATTTCTTTTTCTTATCGTATGTTTAACGTTTTGGCTTCGCTGCTTGCTAATTCCTTCCCTGCAATCAGCATAATATTGCTTATCCCCATAGGGGTAGCATAATGAGAATGTGTTTGCGTTCAATTACATGTTTAAATATGGTATAAAACAAAGGGGGGGGGGAAATACCGCTGTGGTTTTTAAGAATGTGAGGAGCATCTGGACCTAACGAAAGATTACACAATCACAAGTGATTCTGTATTGTAAGTTAATAAATAAGTTAAAAATATAGCAGCCATGGGGAGTCCTCAGCCTTCATCAGCTAAGCCCAGAGCATTTGGGTGGGTGGGGAGCTTTAACCTTTCACCCTTTCCAATTTTCAGATTAAACAAACCTTGTTTTTAGTGCTGCTATTGGGAAAACTTTCCGATAACAGGTGAGTGTCTGTAAATTTAGCAGCTTTGATAGGTAATGAAAATGAGAAACAAATGTGGTTGAAAAGTGACACACACATACCCCACCCAATGCAGTAATCCGAATCTAATTTAGAAAACATTCGGGGCTTCTACTGTATTAGTTATACAAGGTAAAGATACCATGCAAAATATTTCAGAAAATAATTTCCAGTATCTAATATCTAGAACCAGCTGCTGCCTACCTTCATGCCAACCAGTGTGGGAAAAATAATTTCATTGATAAATATATTGTGCTACACTGGATTCATGGCTAAATTAGGACATCATACAAAAGTAAAGAGTAAGAACTCCTAATTTTAAAAATGGTTACTATGTTACTTTAATCTCAAGTAGTCTTCACTAAATGATAGTAATTGGGACCAGCAATTTCATCATTAAGTGACATTGTAAAGTGTGATATCACATGGCTGTGCAGACTTATGATAGTAGTTGCAACAGTTCTGGTTAATTGTCATGCAGTCGTTAAGAGCAATGTCATTGATATCCTGATTGACGGCTTCTCCACTGACTTTGTCACTATCTGGCAGGAACGATCACAAATGGTGAACATGTCACCATGGGATGCTGCAATGGCTACAACTACAATGACCAGTTGTAAGTATCTTCATTCAGCACCGTCATAACTTCAAACAGTCACTGAGCAAGGGGGCATGTTAAGTAAGGACTACTTATAGTACCTGTCTTAGAAAATTCAAAACACAACACAACATGGAGAAGAAATAACCAATCCTTTGTTCAGCAATCTTTCTTTGCAAGAAAGAGGCACCCCAACAATGAGAAAGTATATATTTTGATAGAAGTTAAGGGCTACCGGACAGGAAGTCCTAGGGTACTGACTGGTAAGGAAATTCTGGCAGTCCTTGGAGTTACAATATTTCTAAGGCAAAACTGCTCTTTCAGAGGCAGTAATAGAGTTGGAGAAATCTATTGTTAAGGAGGTAAACACTGGAGATTCTCTGACAGGATGAAGCAAAGAAAGGTGCTAGATTTGACCGGGGCCACACCCAAATCACAGCAAGTAAGAATGCATAGACCTCATTTGTTATATCCATTTTTTCTCTAACCTGCTAAGTAACAATTTTAGCCTTTAGTCTAGATGTCAGGAATCTCGACTTTCCAACTATTGCTGAATCACAATTCAAGAGGATTTCTAGTCAAGGTAGCCTATGGGAAGAGGTAACCAAAGTTGCAATTAGGTATCTGATGGGTGCAGGTTTTCCACCCTTGCTTCAATCTAAAATAGTTTATGGTTTAAATTTTATATTTATAAACCCCCTTATTCTGATCTGAATTTTTTTAAAAATAGACCAAATAAATAAGTAATGACTCTGAAAGTGTTCTGGACTAACATTACAACTATATTCTGTTTAGCTTCCAGACGTTCAGCCTCTTTCTCCCAGACAATTATCATGCACAAGTATCCCCCATTTCTAATTTGGCATCATGTATTTATTAGAATTCAGAAGCTCCAAACACAATTGGAATTATTCCACAATTGTGGAATAATGTATATTTATTGTCTCTACAGCCTTCCCCAAAGGATTGACGTTTTCTGCAACTGACTTTGCCTCGGAGTCGGGCCCAAACCAAAAAGGATTTCCCCACTGGAGCAAAAGTAACTAAATAAAATCTATGCAGCCCCCAGTAAGATTCTATCTGGCGAAAAAGGTTGCCTCTACTAAGCATGAAGAAGCAATAATGTTTTCTGATCTGAAACACAGCACATCTGGAAGAGATATGGCAATCTCTCCTTAACCTGCAGAAGCAGAGCCAGCTTTTTGATAAAATATTTCCTGTAGTGATGCAAGAACATAGCAACCTTTTGCTTGCTTATGAACACCTAAAACAGATGTGTCCAATGTTACAGAACCATATCTCGCTCTTTCATTTCATGTGTGATTTACTGGCATGTTCTATCCCATTTCAGCTGTGAACATTTATTTCTAGGAGAAAGCTCCCTCTCTTTTTTTGGTTCTTTGAGACTGGAGGAAGGCAGATAGTATCTAAAAGTAGTTTGGAAAACAACCATTCTTATTAACTTGAAAACTGAACCTTTGCCAAAGCCCTAAAAAAAGATCAGAGGAAGAAAGGATGCACATATTTAAATCACGCATGCACAAATCTGTATATGCAGAATTAATCAGCATGAAGAGGTGCCTGACAAAGCCTACTGTCATGAACTTGATTCTCCCTTTATTAATTGGCCACCTCACTTTTTCTTTCTTTCTCTTGCTCCACATATGATTTGACCCCAGATTGGGCTGGTTCTTCAGCGTTGTGCAACTTATATCTCCTTCATGCCAACTCTTCGCCACACATGAGTTCTACAGCCAACTTGATCATCCTAGTTACCTTCATCATCTACCATAACCTGGATCCCAGATATTGCATTGTCCATCACTTTCCTCCTCCTATATCTCTATGGCAACAGGATCATCCAACTTCAGTCAATACCAATTCCCATAACACAGTGGACATTTGATAGGATAGCAGTCATCCAACAAAATTAATGCATTCTGCATATGTCCCCAAACATAAGCACAGCCATCATCATATAAGTCTAAGGAAAAGTAACTGGGCTTAAACAAAGCCTCACTTGGATCTAATGGCTAATTAATAGCGAAAGCATCATCTCAATTGAGCGGTATAGAACAGTTGGATGTATACCGCTACTGATGCTGGGCCTGATGTAACTACTTCTTTAGTATAATTGACTTGTATTTCTTTGCATTCTTTATTTATCTGACTCATAATCCATTCATTTGACAGGATAAAAGTAATTAATACTCTTATCCCATTGGCCCCATAATGTAAGGCACACATATAGAAACCTTCAAGGGGGTGTTACAAGACAGGCAAGTAGCTCTGGATTATGAGCTTTAAAGTACTGCATCTGGAGAGTACCAGGTTAGAAAGACTGCTCTAAATTTTAGAAACTCTAAAACCTATAAAGCCAAGTTCTGTCAAACTCCCGCCTCCTCTGTTTCCTTTCTGACTTCAGGCCATATAATGTGATTTTTTAAGGATTCTAGAAAGCCTAAGCACCCATATACTATATAAGTCTATATTCTATCAAGTTATTAAGAAGCAGTGGGGTTTCGTAGGGAATCTCGAAGCAGCTTCTTTTTGATACTGATTTTATCACTATTTTAATTTAGCAACTGAAACCAGAACAATAGCAGGAATTTCCCAGCTCCTCTAAAACTGGTGAAGTTTTAAGGCTAACATTGCAATACCTAGCACAGAATAACATAAACCTTGGCAGAGAATATTGCAGGCTCTCTATTTTCTGCATTTCATCAAAAATGGTCATCCCTGCTTTGTGCCTTTTGAACTATAATTATTAGATTATTGTTCTCATTGTATAATTATACTTCAGAAATTAATATTACTTTGGATTTTCTGGTGAATTGGAAACTACAAATATCTAATGCAGAACAGACTGTAGTATCTATAGCACTAATATGGGAATCCATTTCACAGCTCTCTTTGTTACTGGAAGACTCACAGCTGACTCTGTAAACTGCCTTTGTCGAAGAAAGCATTTGTGCAACATGATTTAATGGCTCTGAAGATCTTTGCACACATGCAGCCTATCACCACCAATCATAACTAAAAAGGCAAATGTGAGCTCTCTGACTGTCATGATGCCAAGAGAGTTGGTACTCCGTGACTTTGTGCAGTTTCTGTATTGTGTTCCCTTGCTTGCTTGCTTGTTTGTTTATTCTTGCCATAGAGTTTGGAGCCAAAAACAAAAGCTCTCAGGGCAACATACTAAACCCATTTTACTATTTAAAAGTCATTACACACAAAAGAAAGGGATTTTAAGAAGAGCCAGAAAAGGGTGAAGTAAGTTGGGTCAGTTCTCCAGGAGGTTGAGAATACAACTACAGTACTCTTTCATAGTTTTGCATCTGATTGTGTTCTGTTTTATCCTGCAGTTGCTTCTGCCTTAGCTTGTTTTAGCTGATCCATTCCTCTTCTTGAACATTCCCAGGGATTAATTCCTCCTCCTCATCTCTTTAACTGCACAGTAATGTTTGCAAGCCAGGGCTGAAGAGACACACATTTCCAAACCTTTGACCTCTCTTGGCCCTTGGAAAAACGATTTGCATTTCCTCTCCCTGCCTTCAGAGATCAATGGATCCCAGCCAGTTCACCCTGTGTTTCTGGATGTCTGTTTTCCTATTTAAGGGATTATCTTCCATATATCCAACTAGTGTTCATTTAGCGCAGTTCAGGGACAAGTCTTCTAATACTGGTGTGCCATTTTTCACAGGACTTGATGCCAAGCAAAACTGATAATCTTAGACATAATCTTATGTCTAAGGACATTTACCCATGTAGTATGGCTGTATTACTATTATCTTTCTCATCTTTTCTACTACCTTCTCCAAGTGGTATCATGTTATGATTATATTACTTTGTTGTTTGTATATACATGGGAGCTTCTGCATTGGATACAAATTCCTTGTGTGTCCAATCACCCTTGGCCAATAAAGAATTCTATTCTACTCTACTCTACTCTACTCTACTCTACTCTACTATACTATACTATACTATACTATACTATACTCAAACATATTTTGTAAGGTTTATCAAGAGCGGTGTGAGAGAATTAAACTTGAAACATTTGAATTCTAATGAACCTTTGTACACTCTTAAACAAACACCTTTCCGCTCCATGCATTTGATAAATCTTTTCTGGGATCCAAAAGTATGGGGAAAATGTGGTGTAGAGTAACAAATATTTACGTGAGATATTAATGAGATACAACCATTGAAAGATTTATAGGATCTGAAGAGAAACTAGAATTCCTAATCCAAATCAACTTCTCTGTGTTTCTTTGCTGCCAAGTCTAGTGACCACCCAGACATTCATTCATTATTTATTATTTATTTATTTATTTGTTTGTTTGTTTATTTATTTAAATATTATTATTTATTTATTTCAGGCATGGTAGCTCAAGAGTGAGGCCTATGTATGGAAGGAAAGTGGAAATAAAGGAAGAGTGTTCTACTGTGTCCTCTTCCTCTGGTTGCTGCTTCAGGGCAGCTATTGTCTCTCAGCAGGAGTAGCATCAGTGTCTGAGAGTTTTTTCCTCTTCTTGGTTCAGTTAATCAGACAGCAAAGATGTTTGTGAGTAAACTGAGTGAGGAAATGGATGGATGGATGGATGGATGGATGGATGGATGGATGGATGGATGGGCCAATCTCCTCTCAGCTTTCCAGGGTGTAAACTTTTATGGTCCTTTGAGAAAAAGCAAGAGCTGAACTGCACCTTAGGGAAGCAGAGGCAGGAAGCATTTCTGCTTGGTGCAGCTGCTTTTCTCAGACCACAATTATGTCTGTCTGTCTGTCTGTCTGTCTGTCTGTCTATCTATCTATCTATCTATCTATCTATCTATCTATCTATCTATCTATCATCTAGCACATTTTTAAACCATCCATCTCCCTCAGAGCAGGACTCTGGGCAGCGTGCAATAAAACATTAAAAGATAAGAACAGTTAAAAATTTAGAAAGAAGCAAGCAATCCCACCTTCATTCCCTCGCATGACTTTTATACAACACAATCACTCTGTGATTGAGATGGGCAGTATCTAAATTTGACAAATAAATAAAGTATTGACAGAACATGCAAGGAAGAGGTGCTGCTTGTGGGTGGACACTGGAATGCCAAGTTCAGAAACAGTAAGAAGGAAAATGCAGTTGGACTCTATAGACTAGGAAAGGAACATGAGATTTAAAAGTTGTTCAATTTCTGCCAATCTAACAACTTTTACATTGCTCGCAGACTCTTCCAACAACCAAAACGATGGCTGCACATATGGACATCACCACAAAAAGTACACAGAAATAAAACTGACCATATTAGGAGGTGAAAGAGCACAGTTATAGCAGCAAAGTTTTAGCCAGTGGCTGACTGTGGAACAGATCATGAACTGCTCATGTCTAAATTCCAAATCAAGCTAAAATGGAAGAGGAAAACCAAACAATTTCCAAGAAATGATCTCAAGCACAGATCTACCATTTTAAAGGGGAGCGTCGTGAATTATTTTTAAGTCTTGAACCTCATTTACAGAGAACTAGAGCAACTGTAGACTGAATCAAAGAAGTTGTTAAAGGAATATGAAATGAGGCTGCCAAATAGGAAAAAAATGGTGAAAAACTGGCCCCAAAAGAAGCCAAAGCCAAAGCAAAGAACACAAACGTCTCAGGGAGAAACTGAACAAAGAATTTAAGATGGCTGTTAGAAGAGACAATAAAGACAATAACATCTGTAAAGACACTGAAGATGGGCACAGAAATCAGAAAAGAAAGAACTTTTTTCCCAAAAGACCTCCGAACTCAGGAAGAGGCTCTAACTTTACACTGGTGTTCTAGAGAATTCTACCAGCAAATAGATGGCAAATGATTTCAAGGAAATCAGATGAGGATGGGAAGAGAATATTGAAATTCTGTATAGTAGAGATATCAGCAACCAAGATATTTTAGAAGCTATTCCCTACTTATAAGAACCTTTGTTACCAGAAAATGAAGTTAGATCAGTATTTCAGTCATTAGAAAGTTGGAAAGTTACAAGAACTGATAGAATTTCTACAGAAATATGACCAGCAACAGAAGAATCTGAAAAGATTCTAAGCAAATGATGTCAGCAAATCTGGGAAATCATACAATAGCCAGCAGATCGGGAGAGGTAAATCTATATACCAATATCAAAGAAATGAGACTTTATTAAGTCAAAACGTACAAACTATTGTACAATATCACTGATTTCCCCATGGAAGCAAAATAAGGATCATCCAATGCAGATTACAGCATTATATGGAAACAGAGATGCCAGATGTTCAAGATGGATTTTTTTTAAGAAAAGTCCAATGAACAAGAGATGCAAACAGAATACTTGAAAGAACACCAAAAAGAAGTTAACATATGCTTCATTGATTGGAAAAGCCGTAGATCAGAGGTTTTCAACCTGTAGACCACAGATCCCTTGGGGTGGGGGGTGGGGACGCAATGTCATCACAGGAGGTCTGCAAAGGCATGATGAAATGTTATGATTTAAGTCTTGGGGGTCCGTGGTCACCAAAAGTATTTAAAGGGGGTCCATGGTGAAGAAAAGGTTGAGAACCACTGCCCTAGATTGTATCAACCATGTCAAGCTGTTAAATGTGCTAAAAATGTGCTAAAAGGAAATAGGGATCCAGAATATCTCGTGCAAAACTATGGACAGATCAGGAGGTCACATCCTGGATACAACATGGTGAAACAAACTAGCTGCATCTCACTAGGAGACAAAGCTCTATACTCTCTCATTATTTATGCAGCCCGTATGCCAAATAAATATTATGAAAAGCTGAATTGGAAGAAGATGAACTAGCCCCATGCAAGCAATGATGTTCCCTATGACAAGGGTCATTGAATTTGGGGTATAAGAAATGTACAAAACCAGACATTTGTAAGTTGTGGGCAATGTCTGGGAAATATTACTACATGTGTTATATTAAATATTATACTGCCATCCAGAGTAAAAATTGTGTATAACATTTTGAAAAATATAGCTCGTATGGACAAAACTCAAATGCATAGATAAAGAAGCATTTCAAAAGAGTGTGTGTGTGTGTGT
>JAOYMU010000192.1:8892756-8904999 GCA_025802295.1 Psammodynastes pulverulentus | reverse complement strand
GTTGAGACGGAGCACGTGACGACAGCTCCGAAAAGGTTCCGGAACGCCGTTCCGCTGAGCTCCGGCTCAAAAAAAGCACTGGATATCAGTAAGGCTCATTAAAGTGTAAGTGAGTGAGTTTCTAGATGCACTTCCCCCATCATTCAAAAACTCCTTTTATGAATTAAAGTATCTATATTCACCTTCAAAACAAACTATTTGTTTAGTTTTGAATGCGGACCCTTCCAGTTAAGTTTATGAAAGCACAGAGTTAAAGTTGTTTTTAAAGGTAGGCAAACTTAATTACAAAATAAATTGCATTATTATTGTTATTTGGCCAGGTGTTCCTGTTTCTTGTATGCAGCTGTTTAAAAACAAGACAAAGATCAGAATAAACCATTACTTTAAAAACAGTAAAACTGAATGAGCCCATGTAGCAATGTACTCTGAACCATAACGAACAGCAATGAAACGAACAATAATGAGATTCTAAAATATCTGGGTTACTTTTAGGGTAGAGGTGGAACTGAAAAGTTTTCATTTAATTATTCAGCTCGTTTTCATTTTAAAAGGCTGTATGTTGTGTCGATCTTCACATCAGATATTGCAGCACTAATTGTCGCAAAATCTGTAATGGAGAAACATCAGCTAAGATGAGGTCACGACAAGCAGCATTTGCAGACAAAACTCTAACTCTTGTTTCAGTGACAAGTTAAATAATGCTCCAGCTTGAGATAAATAAAAAACATAAGATTTCTTACCTGAGTCCAGAAAGCAACATTGACAGTGAGCAGCATTAAGATACATTATAGGTGGCATTTGTTGAAGCAGCTGGAGAAACGGAAGGAGGCAGGTGATTGGCAGATCAATCATGATCGGAAGTAAAGATGGAGATTTGATAACGAATAAGGGAAGGGGAGGAAGCTGGAAAATAACAAAAACTCACCATAAGAGCTTAGAAGCAAAAGTTATGAGAGTACAATCAAGGAGAGCAAGAAATGAGTCAGGAGGTTTTTAAAAGGTAGGATTTGTTATTATAGGCCAATCTTTAGCTACAGCATTTAGCTGAATTCTTTCCTGGACCCTTATCTTTGAACATATATAGGGCTTCAGCTCAGTTTTAAAAATGAAACATACAATGGTATTTTCAACTTTCAATAGCTCAATTTTCAAACTTGCTCATGGAAGTACATCATTAGATTCCAATCAGAGGCACGTTTGTTTCTTTGTTTGTTTGTTTATCTCAAAACATAGATCTGTGCCCTGGTCCTTTATTTCAGTTTTCTATCTCAATACTGAAGAGCGCCATCTTATTACAAATTTCCATAGATGAAATACCAAAGCCCTTACATTATTCAGCTGAATGTGATCTTTAAAAGGCAAGACCAAACCACAACAACAATAACAAAAAAAAATGCTTTCAGCTGTTGGAACAGTATTTTAGATGTTTTGGAGTATAAAAGGGTATTATATCATTTCTAGAGATCCGAAGCCAAGAAAAACTGATCCGAGGGTGATGGAAATGGTGGGTTTGTATCAATTATAGAAGGGTGTGTGTGTGTGTGTGTAAAAAATATATCTCCAAAAAAATTAAGCAGTGTCTTGCAAAATTAGTAATTTGGAACTGTAATCTGGCTGCTTAGAGTCTGGATCAAAGGACCCTGACATAAGGATTTGGTGTCATTTCAATGTTTGAATTTTGTGTCAAAATGATTGAATATGTTGGAAGCTTTTTCAAACAGCTTCTCTACTTTTAGTCTTAAAACACATGGTTGCCCAAAGATCATTGCTTTTCTAGGCTGAACTGCATATCTGTGTGTATGTCTGTATGTGTTTTCAGCCCTGTCTAAGCGGTTTACAGAGCAGCATATTGCTCCCAATAATCTGGGTCCTCATTTTACTGACTTCAGAAGGATGGAAGGCTAAGTCAACCTTGAGCTGGTGATAAATTTAAGAACATGAACATGTGCTCTTTGTCACTACGTCTATTTTATGAGGAAATCAATTGGGACAATTCCTTTTCTACTGTGATCATTAACAGATGGCCCTTTTAGACTCCAATCTTTCCAAAATAGAACACACTAACTTCTAGAACAAATTTATCTCAAGCACATAATAATGAAATAAATTGATAGCACTCACTCCTTTTCCTGCTTCCATTTCTTTCACTCTTTGCAAACAACATATCTGAGCATTCATAATGGACAGAACTAGGGATCTAATTACAATAGTCACCCTGTTTTAAGAATCCCAATGCTGATAATAAATTACATAATAAATTACAGAACTGACTGATATTCTAATCGTCATTCAACAAGACAGTTTTCTTTCTGCCTCTAGTCATGACTGTTCACTGTCTGGGCAGTAAGAATATGATAGAAAGAGATGATAATGTTCTAAAGAAAATCTGTATTTTTAGGTTGCAGGAACACAATATAAAAACACCTCCACACCAACACTGTTTCTACTGTACCGGAGTAAACAACATTCCCACAGTACACAGCAGAAAATAAACAACAGTTTAAAAACTAGGCAACCTAGCTTTTTATGCAGCTGCTGATCACCTACTGGAAAATCAGAGAGGGAAGATAGATCAGATTTTTTCTGTTTCATCCATGCGAAATAAAGTCTGCTGCCTGGTAAAGAACTTGCACAGAAAGTTGGAGATCAAGATCTAGAGAGACAGGAGAAATAAAAGTTTTTCTATCTCTGCACATCTCCACCACTGCAAATAAATGAATAATAAAGGCTTAATTTGGGCTGCTCAAGAGGAATGTAATTGAACAAATGCAATCAAGGCCAGAATTGAAAAATTGTCAAATGATTCAAAATGCAGATTGTGCAAAGAAGCGGGAGGGACGGGACATATACTTATCTCATGCAAGAAGATTGCACAAACTGATTATAAGCAATGACGTAACACAGTCCCAAAATAATTCACTGGAACATCTGTAAAATTGTCATGCGCCATTAATGAAAAATTGGTGGGAACATATAGATGAAAAAGTAGTAGAAAATGAGCAAGCTAAAATATTGTGAGTTTTCCAATATACAGATTGATAAAATCTTGGCTCATAGTAGACTAAATATAACTGTGGTTGAAAAGAAGAAAGTGTGGATATTTGATGTGGCAATACCAGAGAATAATAGAAGACAAAGCATTGGATTGGATAAAGCATTGATCAGAAAGTGTCAATTTATAAAAATCATTGAAAGATATAAAATAGTCATGGTGGTCCCTCCATTCAAACTCTTGAACAGCATTTAGAAAATATGCACATTGACAAAATTTCCATTTGTCAATTGCAAAAGGCCATATTGCTTGGATTCACGTTATGACATCCTGGGAAGAACTCTGTGTGCATGAAGGCCAACAGCAGCTAAAGAATTGGTAGCTGTGACTTCACATTGTTGTGAACAGATAATAATAACCATCTGTCAATTACATTTTATTTAGTGACCGTTCAAAGTTACAACAGCACTGAAAAATGTGACTTATGACCATTTTTCAAAGTTATGATCACCTTTTGCAACCTTCTGACAAGCAAAGTCAATAGGGGAGCCAGATTCATTTAACAACCGGGTTACTAACTGAACAACTGCAGTGATTCACTTAGCAACTGTGGCAAGAAAGGTCGGAAAATGGGGCAAAACTCATTTAACAAATGTCTCACTTAACAACATAAATTTTGGACTCAATTGTGGAGGACTACCTGTATTTAAAAATAGCTCATAAGAAAGACAAAAGAAGTCTAGATAGTGAACACTGCAGTACCTGGAGACAGCAGAATAAAGAGAACGAACTAGAGAAAATTACAAAATTAAAAACCTGCAAATAGTAGTACAACAGCTGTGGCAAAAGACAGCAACATCTACTTATCCCAAGTCCTTGGTAAGTACTTGATTGACAGATAAGAATACCAAATCCAGTCTAAATATTTGGATGACTGTGTGACCTACCATAATAAGAATTGTTCTGTCCCCAGAGCATCTGCTGCTCTGGCAGGACAGGGTTAATTTTTTTCTATTTAGCTAGCTTATGGCAGCTTTTGGCAGCCCTCACCTTACTGGCCAAAGTAGGTGCAGCATCTTCCCTTCATGTTCAGGGATTATATTACATATTTCTCCTTTCCTGTCTCGTCACTTCCTGTTAGCAGCATTGGTGGGAAAGAGTAGGTAAGCAAGGCCATGCCAGCCTCCATCTTCCATTCAGAGAAGACGTTCACAGTTCTTCAGCTGAAATCTCAACCCATCTGGGCGGTATCTGCTGGTGAGCAGCGTATCCTTACACACCTTTAGGCAATTTAGGTCGTGTGTGTGTGTGTGTGTGTGTGTGTGTGTGTGTGTGTGCAGGGCCAGTTATATTTTTGGCCTAGATTGTAAGCAGGTCAAATTATAGTTAGCAGCACATGGTCTCCGTTATGGAGCATGGCTGCTAATTATTACATATTCATATTGCAATCATATGCCATTGTTTATTTTCTTCTAGTTTTACCAGATCTTTACTGGATGGCAAGAAAGATTAATTGTCTGGATAGCTTTCCATACAGCCACAAGGTTACAGATTACAGAATCCAGGACAATAATACTGTAGAAATAAATCAGCTCAGCTGCTACATGGCGTTGATACCTTAGAACCATTGAAGTCTACAGCTACTTTTAAAAATCCTATTTCAAAAAACCTATATTTGAGTCTTCATATGGACGTGCCCAGTATTTTCTAGGAAACAGAAAAGGTTAGCTGAACTTTCTAGGTATCTTCCCCACAGTTTATGAATAACTGTTTGAATTTTTTAGCTTTTTATTTTAAAAAATTAAAATAAAATAAAAATGTAAGATAAAAATTAAAAGTGAACATACTTTATTTGTTTAAATGTCATTTGAATTAAATTAAATATTTTCTAATGTTTTTATCCATTTATGTCGGACTTAGTTATTACTCAGTTTGTTCAATGTCAAATGTATAGGCATTGCTGATGGCTAATATACAACCCACTCGAGAATGAATCAATGTATGTTTTTTGATGTCCGGATGACATTATGAAATGCTGTAGTGGCATTGCCAAAACAAATGCAGGAACAGAAAGAGCATCTGGGTTGCCACAGAGTTGATTCTTCTAAGCCAGGGATAACAAACTTGCATCGTCACGGCAGCATCACATGATGTCTCAGGACTTTTTTCCCCTTCGCTAAACCGAGCATGGATGTGGCCAGCGCATGATGCATCCAGCCCGTGGGCCGCAAGACAGCCCTGCTGTATGCAAATTATGACATGGTCTATTGTTGCTACCAAGAAGCTGCTTTTGGTTGGTTGGCTGATTGCAAGCTAGTACAGACCCAGCATGAAGGAAGCTACCTTTGTCCAGGATGCTCTGAAAATGACTGACAGCATCTGAATGGTTTTAGCTGAAAACTGTAGGAACCCTAAAATAACATACCGGTAATTCATATACCAAAGAAAGCACCAATCAGAAACACCTACACTTCCATTCTTCTTGAAAGCAACTAATTACATTGCTTTCAAATTAAATGTGTATTTTCTTTTTCCTTTTTTAGGGTTTTGCAGAATATCTTTCATGAATCATTGTCAGATTCTAAAGAATCAGTGACTGCTTATTTTTAATAAAGGATAGTTTCTATGACTTACTAATAGTCATTTCTGAACAGAATGTTGTTTACTTTTCCAGAGTCCATTTTTTTCTTACTTTTAAAGAGGAGACCACAACCTCCCCCATCCACCTCAAACTTGCTCAACACTCAGCAGTTCTCAAACGTTTTGATCTCACGACTCCTTTACATTCTTAAAAATGATTGATGACCCTAAAGAGCTTTGGTTTATGTAAGTTATACATAGCAATATTTACTGTATTAGAAATTAAAACTGAGAAACGTTAAAATATTTATTTGACTTTGTGGACCTCCCTGAAAGGGTCTCAGAGACCTCAGTGGTCCTCAGACCATATTTTGAGAACTGCCACTCTAAATGATACTATTCTACTCTCAAATTGCACTTACTTTTTGTTGTGTTGTATTCTACTCCCTCAATTCTTCGAGTTACAAATGGTCAGACTTCTTAACTGTTCCCTTGAATGCTTACATTCCTCATACTGTTGTTTAAAACATTGCCTCTTCATTATTACCACTGGCAAGGAATTGTGGGGGATTGCAGTCCAATATCTGGAAAGCATCAATGTTATTTATTTACGTGATTTATCCCTACCTCCACTCAGAGGGATTTTCACAGGTTACAAATAATTAAAAAATAAAGCAACAATAATAAACAGAAGTAATAACAATCTGGAAACATTAACGAATACAGCAGGCACTGAAGGTCTCCATCATATGTGCATTGTCATAGGACCAGCCTCATGGGGCAGTTTTCTTCCCTGAGATTCAGATAGCCCCAACCCTGTTGCTTTTTCTTCAGGCTTTGGGGCAAGTTGTTGCTAATAAAGCCCAACATATGTAGTTTAACTGGATTATAATATTTTAGGGGCTTGTATTGTGAGACGCAAAGATTGATATAGGGAACTAGGTCTATAAATAAATAAAATCCTCCCAAAGAACCAGGTTTTTACTAGCTTCAAGGCCAAAAGAACCATATTTGGAGGTAGTCTGCTACAACTGAGCGAAGACTAAGGAACTGGTGAGTAGATCAATTCCTTGGAAGCTCATCAGATAAAGAGAGGATGAAAGATTGCCAACATTTATTACAGACAGCTGCTCATCTTGAAGAGACCACAGGATAGTGGTTTCTGCATTTTTGAGCACTGGGAATCAACAAGATCAGCCATCTTGTTTGTAACCATAGTGGAGACTTTGTAAAGACACCATGTTCACAAGCTTATTCTAATGACTTTCAGGAATTGTCTAGTAACTATCTTAAAGCTACTAGAGACATTTGGAATGACAAATTATAAAAGGCTTCATCAGGTGAGTTTACCTTCAACTCTGAATAAAAGAAAAATTAATTATAAGTATAAAATCTAAAAGAATTTGAAATAAACAACAAAAACTTAAGTAAGATTTTGAACCAAGAAAGTTATAAATGGATTAAGGGTTCAGATAAAATTGGAATATTGACTTTTACTATAAGATTTTGGAATTAACTATAAAAGAGAACTTATGGGAAAGAGACTTATTTTGGCTATCTTGGTTATTGCAAGTCATAACAAATAAGTGATGATTTTAAAAATTGGATACAGAGAGGAGAGGA
This sequence comes from Psammodynastes pulverulentus, assembly GCA_025802295.1. Lineage (NCBI taxonomy): Eukaryota > Metazoa > Chordata > Lepidosauria > Squamata > Psammodynastidae > Psammodynastes > Psammodynastes pulverulentus. Next base: position 8,897,804 of record JAOYMU010000192.1, on the reverse strand, counting down.
CTAAAGATTTTAAACATAAGAAAAAATATACAATCCTGTTCTTGATCTCACTTAATACTATGACTTTCAAAATGACATAGCATTATAACATCAGAAATAGTAAAGCAGATCTTTGAAGAACAGAGCCAAAATTTAGTGACTACAATATTAACATGGTCAGGAATGATGTCTGCTTCTATGGATAGACCATGTCTATCCATAGAAGGAATGATATAGAACAAATTTTATCTGACAAGACAAAGAAAGTACAAAATGACAGGCCAAGAGAATGACTTAGAAAAGAACGCTTTACTGAATATCCAAAAAACCCTGGCAAAAATGCTAAAAAATAAATAAAGGATCAAAAACATTACTACTTGTGAAAGAATTCAAATATAAGAGAATGTTGGGAAACACTTTATTATATTTCTGTGTTCTTTCCATGTCAAAACGTTAAGTTCTTCACAAAATGTTAGGTTCTCCTTATTGGTCTAGATCCCAAAGGGACATTAAATAAAACAATTCTACTTTAAAACAGCTGGGAGAGTACTTTACAAGGTGCCAGGTTTATTTATGGAAGCATGAAATTTGAATTTAATAGGTAAATGTTGGAAGTATGAAATATAAACTCTCAAAACAGGAAGTGGATTTTTATTACTGATTCATTTTATTACAGGATCAGCTGCCCAGAACTGAAGAATCCTTCCACTCAGGAATAATTTGCTCTCCAGTTCTGAACCACAATATCTTAACCATCAATTGCACAGAATATCTGCTGCCAAAACCTCAACTGTAAGCACATGCTCCTTTGTCTATCCTCACTGATTCTCTACAGATTGATGTGAGAAATGTTATATCTAAAGAGGCATGGTGATTTATAACAGTATGGACCGATGTGCTTGAGATTAGGAAAGGAATGTTGCCTTTAGCTTTGAGCTGTTGACATTAAGCTACATTAGTCTCAGGTAAAATAGAGGGGAATATACAGTTTAGATATTCAGGACTGATTTGCTGTATTTACAGGGTTGACTGGAAATCTTCTGATTAATTCTCATGGTGATTGTCTTCTTTATTTCATTTTTATCTCATTTTTCTGTTTACTCAAGGTGGATAACATTAAAAGAAAAAATACTGTGATTAAATGGCAACTCTAACATGGTTTGTTGAATTAACCACAACCAATTTGATTTATATATGGCACTAAATCAACAGATGCCATTATAGTTTACCTTTATGCACAAACAAAGCCAACTCTGCCTGAAGGCACCTGAGATTAAATTATAGTCAGTCATGTGCCCTCTTGTTAAAGCTTTGTCTGGTGTCATATGACAAATTGACATCAAATTACTTTTAGCTTACCTAGTAGACTTGCCTGACACTCACCAATATAATAAATCTGAGAAAAAGCAATTAACATAAATGGGCTCTTTCTTAATTAACCAGGTCTCAGGGTTCTCAGAAAGGAAACCAAAGTTATTATGATTGACAGTGTAAGTGTCTTCCCTTTATTTTTAGGTACAAATGGTCCTCAGATTTACATTTTGCTAAAAGCTCCTACCTTCTAATCTTTACCAGAAATAATTCAATAATGTTAGCTGAAATATTAACTCATCAAATAGATGAAAGAAATGGTTTTAACAAATGAGTTAACAGAAAGACAATCTTGTAAGTTATTTCTGAGTGTAATGTTCTCAAATACCCTTGAATTCTTACATAATGAAATATTATTGGTCCATTGTATAAATGGTTTTCTTTATTTATAATCCTTAGTTTTCTCTGTGTTCTCAACCTTCAAAGTCCCCTCTTATCATCTGTTTATTTTCCAATCAGCAAAACTTTTCCACAGGAGGATTTTTTACAATTAATTTCAAAGTCTTCATATAGTCTTTTATGAAATGTTAAAGATCCCACGGGACATATGCTTCCAAGTCCATCTAGCCCCTAAAGTTTCCAAAATCAACATTCTAGAACCACCTTTGCTGTTTTCCAGAAATTAAAGTTTTAAATCTTTAAAATTTCTTTCATCCAGGATAAAAGGAGATTCTCCTGGCAAAATAAAATTTGTCTTTCAGAAGGTTTTTAACTAACCATGGCTTAGACAAGATGGCTCCCTTTCCCATCCCTCAGCTCCCTTAAATCTGTTGGAGATCACTCTTTTATTATTTCTTCTCTGCTAGATTTTGTAATGAGGAAACTTGTGGATGATACTTTGGAGTTTCAAAGAGCTGATCCATTTACCTTTTTCTTTTCACCAAAATATTAGCTCTGCAAAAGCAGAGCCATGTTTAGCTACCATTTTAATAGGCCTCCCCTTTCCAAATAATTGCAAAAAGCAAAAGGCAATCAGCGCGTATACAAAACAAAACCCTAGTCAACATAGCTCTTTCAGATGTTTAAATCTTATTTCACTAATTCATTAGCAAAACTTCAGAACCCATGAAAACGGGGACCAACCTATTTCAGTTACATTTTAGGGAATGTGATGCACTTTAAAGAGTATTTCACCCATCTCATCAGTCAGCTCCACAAAGACAAAGGAGGCTCAAACTCTTGGAAACTATTCCTACAATCTTAAGCAATTCATCTTTGGAGGAATGTAGATATGGTCTATACAAATCACTTAAAAAAATAAGGGAGGACTCAAATTCATCTTACATTATCAAATATAACTTCTCAGCGATCACAACTAATTAAAATGCATTTTGTACTCATACAGTATTTCTTTATAGAATGATAGTTGGAGGTCTGATAAAACACACAATACAGTGCTTACAAATCAGGTTTTGTACTCAAATACCAGAGGAAGATTTCTTTTTAGTTTCAGGAAAAAAAATGCTTTAGTAGCCTGCAAAAGGTGATCTGCTAAAAATCCTATGCTTTTACTAAAAAAAAAAAAAAAGTTTCAACTAATTTTGAAACCTTGTAACTATGTTTCAACTGCATTCTGAACTTAATTACAAAATGTCTTGCAATAAAAAAGCAAATTAAATAAAGAAAACTCAATTTTCATGGCAGCTAAAAAAAAACCCTGTTCAAATAAACCTGTTCAAAAATTTAAATAGAACATTTTAAAAATTCATAGCATATTTGCATGACTTTGAAGCAGAGAATTGCAAAGAGAATTGCAAAAAAGAATATACATTTGCAAAATACTTGTTACAGACAAGTAGCAAAATGCTGCCTTTTTTTGCATGAAATATTCCAATCGATCAGAATAGAGTTGGAAGGCACCTTGGAGGCAGTGGTGGTATTCAAATTTTTTTACTACTGGTTCTGTGGGCGTGGCTTGGTGGGCATGGTATGGCTCAGGGCCAATCAGAAGTGGTATTTACCGGTTCTCCGAACTACTCAAAATTTCCGCTGCCGGTTCTCCAGATCCTGTCAGATTTGGCTGAATACCACCTCTGCTTGGAGGTCTTCTATCTAGTCCACCCCCCTGTTCAAGCAGGAGACCCTATTTCAGGCAAGTGACTGTCCAGTCTTTTCTTAAAAAACCTCCAGTGATGAAGCACCCACAACTTCTGAAGGCACGCTGTGCCACTGGTTCATTGTCCTCACTATTAGGAAGTATCTCCTAATTCTAGGTTGCTTCCTTCCTTGATTAGTTTCCATCTATTGTTTCTTGCCCTGTCCTCTGGTGCTTTGGAAAATAAATTGACCCCCATCCTCTTTGTGGCAGCCCTTCAAATACTGGACTACTGCTATCATGTCCCCCCAGTCCTTCTTTTTTCTAGGCTGGCCAAACCCAAATCCTGAAACCGTTCTTCATATGTTTTAGTCTCCAGGCCTTTAATCGTCTTAGTTACTCTTCTTTACACTTTTTCCTTTGATGCAAATTATTATACATGCACAAACATCGTTTTATTATTGTTATTACATCTTCATTTCACCTTATATATATATTGGTCAAATTAAGGTGGCAAACCTACCTAATGCTCCTTCCTTCGCCTATTTTCCCCATAACAACAATCCTCTGAGGCAGGTTAGGGTGAGCTAGAGTGACTGACCCAAAGTTACCCAGCTGGCTTTCATGCCTAAGAGAGGCTTAGAATTCATAGAATTCTGGTTTCTAAGCCAGCAGCTTCACCACTACACCAATAGGCTCTTATAGCAGTACATGCATGCTTGTGTATGTGTGTGTGTGTGTGTGTGTGTGTGTGTGTGCGCACATGCACAAACACAACCATAAATACATACACATAGATACATACATTATATACAAACACACAGACTATAGACAAACGCACATACTCCTCTTTATATCATCTCCTTTTAAGAACCATACACCCCAAAGAAGAGTGATCGAGAAAGTAAACTATTTTGACATCAATTTCTTCAAGGAATTGTTGAACAAAAAAATCCTGAACATGTTTAGTTTGAAAAATGATTAAGGGAAAACATAATAGTAGGATTTTGGGGGGTTGGGGGGGCCATCAGATTCAAAATAAAGCAACACTGGCACATGTTCTTTATCAAAAGCCCCCTTCAGTTCTTCCTATGTTGGGTAATCTCTTTGCTGTTTACATGCAAGAGGTAACTGCACACAAACCCGAGCATGAAATCTTTCCAAAAGCTGGTTTTCAAGAACAGTTGTCCATTACATATGGCATTAGACAGGCTGAGCTGGCTCTGGTATAATTCTCTTTTCTCCTGTCTCTGAATAGTTTAAAAATTCCTAGGGAGAGTTACAATTATACAACCTGTGATGTAAATTGGTTGTTAATTCATTTCCCAACATCTAACTACAACCATGTACTGTTAGGCACCCCCAGTGTTCTTGAATGAAATTGATCTAGAAGCCAAATTTTAACAGACAAAATAGCACAAGTCTCAGGTGCAAAGAAGAATCAGGACCACACATTAAGTGTCAAGTCAAGATGATTTATTGCTCAAGCCTATACACAGGAATCTACTCAACTAACAGTTGGCACTAGATGAAAGTTAACAGAATCCAAGCGAGGTTGGACTTATACCACTTGGGGAACCCAACAATTCCAGGCTGAATTCTCTCCTGACTCCACCCCTACTCCCCCACCCCCCACCCCAGCTGTATCTGTGCTTCTACTACA
>JAOYMU010000192.1:8865863-8881707 GCA_025802295.1 Psammodynastes pulverulentus | reverse complement strand
CTTGAACCAGCCAAAAAAACATCTGGGAGGCGCGCGCATGCGCAGTGCAGGTAAGGGGTGGGGCAGGAGGATTGCGCGTGCATGCGCAGTGCAGGTAAGGGGGTGGGGCAGGGGGATTCCGCACGCATGCGCAGGGGGCAGGGCACATTGCATTGTGGGTGCCAGCGCGTGCACACGCTTTCGGCACACCACAAGAAAAAGGTTCGCCATCACTGGCCTATACCATTTCAGACAAATTGTTGTCCAATCTCTTCTTAAAAACCTCCAGTGTTGGAGCATCCAGAACTTCTGGAGGCAAGTCATTCCTGATTAGTTGTTCTAACTGTCGGGAAATTTCTTCTTAGTTCTAGGTTGCTTCTCTCCTTGATTAATTTCCATGCATTGCTTCCTTGTCCTGCCTCCTGGTGCTTTGGAGAATAGGTTGACTTTCCTTTCTTTGTGGGAACCCTTCAAATATTGGAACACTGCTCTCATGTCATCCCTAGTGAAGACGACAGCTTCTCCTCGAATTAATGAACAGCATTTGAACTGAGGACTTCCTGGTTCCTGCACTGACTTCCCCAAAGAATTGAGTGTGCTATATATTTTTTTCATGAGATATTCACACAATATATTTGTGCCAATAGATGTTTAACAGGCCTGTGCAAATCTGCTCTGACTACCAGTTTAGACTGCCAAGTTAATTGGATCCAAGCTGCTGCTTAATTTTTTTTAAAAAAAAAATATTGATTAAAAATCAGATTCTTATGACTGGAGGAGCATATGAATGCTGTAATAGGCATAAATAAATAATCAATCTGGTTCAATTCAAATCCTAAAAAAACCGACGGGCAGGGGCACCTGTTTGGAAATTACATTAGAAATTCAGTTTTTTAGAAGAGATTGGAAAACCTTTTGTCTGAATTGGTATGTGGTTTCCTGCTTGAGAAGTGGGGCAGACTAGAAGACCTCCCAAGCTCCCTTCCAAAATGTCTGTTTTCATTTGACCGTCAGAATCAAATTCCTGCATTAGTGCAAGAATCCTATTCAAAGCAAATCTCGGATCGAATCTCCGGATGGAATGTTTGCAGAGTCCTATGCTTTAACCTTTGACCCTTAAACCCTGTTATTTGCTTGCACTGCCAACTCCTCTAGCAACCAGACACTTCCCATGGAAACTCAACAAGGAGAGATTCAACCTAGAAATAAGGAGAAATTTTCTGACAGTGAGAACAACCAACCCATGGAACAGAAGTTGCCTTTGGAAGTTGTGGGAGCGTCATCACTGGAGACCTTCAAGAGGAGATTGGACTGCCATCTGTCAGAAATGGTGTAGGGTCTCCTGCTTGGGCAGGGGGGTGGGAGGTTTGGACTAGATGACCTACAAGGTCCTTTCCAACTTTATTATCCTATTCTATTCTATTCTATTCTATTCTATTCTATTCTATTCTATTCTATTCTATTCTATTCTATTCTATTGAGAAAGAAAAGCCACAGCAACAATGGGAAAATGATGCATTGGGTTCTTAACGTTACATATTGTGAGAGTCATATCATGAGCAATGTCACAACAACAGCAGAGAGTTTAAATGGGAATGGCGGTGTAGGACCCAGAAAGTTGAGTTGTCCTGTTTGCTCCATACAAAATGGAGCATGTATTTAGCACCAAAAGAGAGGGGGACATAAAGGAAGGCAAAAATATGGGGTCAACATTGGGATGCTGCCTACCAAATTTCTACCCATCTCTATGCATATTGCCCAGGCAATCTGCCTGCAATGCTAAGAGCCCATGTGTATCTGCAAAGTCCATATTATGCCACCTGGATTTGGTTGGATTAGTTCTTCAGACAGAGGAATGCTACAGAGTAGGACTGCTTCAAATGTTAGGTCAGATTTTCTGAGATTTCCACTCAAAAGTAAACACTAATTGTCCTGCAATTGGGAGTAAGTCTGGGGTTTGAATAGACTTGGGTCCAGGTGTTTCAGACTTAACCAGTTGGTGGAATTGGGATGTTCAGGCTTAATCAGCAGGGGACCAGACACAGATTTCTATCCCACCGAACTGTCCTTTTCCCGCTGAGAGAGTCAGCGGTGGCATAAAGGATATAACTGACAAGAGTGGATTTTCTCTCTAGGAACTTCATTTAGGTTATTTCCCGCCACATCAGATGCATGCCAAGCATTTGCTCATGCCAATTACTGGGCCTCTCAACTGGATTTGTTTATTTAACATTGCTAATCATTCCATCTTTGCTGTAAGAAGAAAGAATGAATAGAAATGATCAGCTAATTTCCTGACTGCCACAGAAAGGCCCGATAATGATGATGAGCTTTGTTGTCCCAGGGATGGAACAAAATGGTTCGGTTCTCTTCGCAAACAGCAGAAAAGTCTGCTTATTTCCCTCCTCCTTTCCCTGTTGGCTCTTTCTTTGCTTTCCATCAATGTGGGGGGGGGGGGGAGAAATCCCCTTGCAGTCTGTTCAGGATATTAGGAAAGTAAAGAGGCAATCTATACCAGCAAAAGGGAGGATATTGGCCTAGATCGCCTGCAGCAGAAGTCTCCGTGTGGAGGTAATATTTTAGGGTGACGGAATTGATTGCTAACCCAGGGTGGCCGTGCGTTGCGTTCATAAAAACGGATATATGATGAAGAAAAACCACCATGAAAGGCAATATCACTTTTCATAGACTAGTGTGTCTGGATCAATGCAGAATTCTGTTTCTCACAGCACCCAGACAGGGTGCTTCTGGGGTGCTCAAAGGCAGGAAAGAGTAACAATAAATCTTGCAAACTAATAGTCCTGATAGATCTCTTCCACATGATTTGGAACAAACAAAATTTCTGATGCTAAATGAGTCATTTTTTAAGTGAATTTTATCCCATTTTATGATCTTTCTTGCCACAGTTGTTAAGTGAATCACTGCAGCTGTTAAGCTAGTGACCAAGTTGTTAAATGAAGTTGTCTTCCCTATTGACTTTGCTTGTCAGAAGATCGCAAAAGGTGATCACATGACCCCAGAATACGGTAAGGGTCATAAATATGAACCAGTTGCCAAGTGTCTGAATTTTGATCACGTGACCATGGGGATGCTGCAATGGTGGTAAGTGTGAAAAATGGTCATAAATCACTTTTTTCAGTGCTGTTGTACCTTTGAATGGTCACTAAATGAACTGTTGTTGTAAGTCAAGGACTACCTGTAATTGCATGTAAACTATATTTGCTGAAATGTTGAAATGTATACCTTTTGAACTGTTTTGATGTGTGTCTCTGTTGGTTTACAAGTAGAAACAGTGATAGAATAAACATTTTCAAATAAATAAAACGATCTATTGTAGATTATATGTACTGTAGCATCTGTTCTACTCACTAAGCACTTATGAAAAATAAATATATTTATCCAATTTACTTGAGTTTCAAATTAGCCCTCTTCTTTTTCTGCATAAAAATGAAGGCCCTGTATCTAAATGCCTTATTTTTATGATTATGAATTTCAAATCATAATTCAAATTATGGATTTAAATCCAAATCCAATAATTCATTTAATTCTAAATTATGAAGTGCTATTTGATTTTCCTATTAAGAGATGCAAGATTATTTTCTGAAATCTCAAAAAGCATCCTTGCCAGTTTCTGTCAAATTAAAGTATGAGATAAATTAACCTTCATTAGGAACAGGCACCTACAGCACAGCCTATCAACTGTGAAAATAACATGTGTCCACAGCCACCAACCATATTTTCTTCACTCCTCATTAACCAAAATCACCAGAATATTTATGGGGATCTTGTTCTTATACTGTAACTATTAACACCTTTAAAAATGGTAATAATTTGGTGGATTTATCAAGCATTAAGGACTTTGAAGTTTATGAGATGTCACAAAAATATAAGAGAAGGGACATTCTGTTTGGAATGCATTATTTTGATTATCAAATTATTTTGAATAAGAATAATGGCCAAATTTCACTCTTCATTAAACTGATAATACTGCAGTTTCCCTTCTATCTTTGTTATCTCGTTTGTTTAATTTAACTCATGCATTTGTCAAGCCTGACAAATTCTAGCAGGTGCTGCTTACAGAACAATGAATTTTATTTCAATGCTAGTAGTATCTGCCACCACAATTGTAGGTTATTTTACCAATTTGTAAGAGCTTATACATTTCTGTGAGTGCACAAAGCTATTTCTACAAATGTTTTATTCCATCAATTGATACAAGCAGGGTTGAACTGGGTACTATTTCCTTACCTCTGATTCCTTATCTCTTGGTGGCGCAGAGGTTAGAGTGCCGTTATTTGTTGGCTTCTGCTAAACAGCCAGCTGCCTGTAATTTGGCAGATCAAATCTCACCAGGCTCAAGGTTGACTCAGCCTTCCATCCTTCTGAGGTGGGTAAAATCAGGACCCAAAATTGTGAGGGCAATATACTGATTCTGTAAACCACTTAGAGAGGGCTGTAAAAAGTGATATATAAATCTAAGTGCTATTGCTATTGCTATTCCATGTTGGCAAGTCTTCAATACCATCCCAGAGATTATTATAGTATAAACATTAAGCAGGTGAGTATCAGTCCTTCAAAACTGCATTAAAGGTCATCCTTGACCACATTCAGTGACTGTCCAAAATAACAATGCTACTGAAAATATTTGTTGGAACATTTTTTATGAAATTATTAAGTTTTATAAAATACAAAATATAAAAGTAAATAGAGGAACATTAAGGAAGGAAGGGAAAGGGACAAGAGAACTGAGGAAGAGTAGGAGAAAGAAAAGAAAAAGAAGCATTGACTTCTGATTCTCTCTGTTGCAATAAAATAAAGCATTAGCATCAAGTCACAAGTTTTTGTTTTCCCATAATAATATGAACAAGTCATTTCTATAAAGATCTATCCATCTAATCTGTAAACCCCAAAGTCAAAGTTACATTCTTTTCCACATCAAGTATGAAATTCAGAAGCGGTTTCCATGTGGAAACAAAAGTACTTACGTTTGTTTCTTTAATCAGAGTAGTCAGTTTTGCCATTTCAGCCAACTCCATCAACTTCTGCAACCATTCTTCCATGGTAGGTATCAAAGTGTCTTTGCGTTTTTGCACATATAACAGTCTTGCTGCTGTCAACATGTATAATAACAAAGTTCCATTTTTTTTCTCCAGTTCTTTTTCTATTAGTCCCAAAAGGAATAGTTCTGGTTTCATTTCTATCTCCATTTTCAGGATTTTCTGTATTAGAGTGTGAATCACACTCTGTTTGCTTTATCGCATGTCCACCATAGATGATAAAAAGCCCCTTCTTTATTCTTACATTTCCAACATTCATTTGACATACCTTTATACATCTTGGATAGCTTATCTGGCAGTGGTGGTATGCTACCAGTTTGGCCAAACCAGTAGTAAAAAAAGCCTCCCATGATCAGCTGAGAGGAGGAAAAAAACCTCCTACAATCAGCTGAGAGGATAAAAGACTGAAAAGTGCACGGATGGGGTGGGGAGGGTTGCTCCTAGCTTTTCGTTTCTTCATTCTCTCATCTGATTGGGGCATTAGGGGTGCACACGTACACGCCCGATCACCCACTGAACCGGTAGCAACTAAGGTAGGATCCCACTACTGTTACCTGGTGATAGATAGCAACAACACGTTATTTTATTAAAAAAATTCTTTTAAATTATAATTTAATGTAAATTTTAAACCTTTCATCCACATATTTTCCCATTGTTCAAGCATCACATTATATCCAAAATTCCTTGCCCACTGAATCATACAAATACAATCCTACAACTTCCAGCAGGATCCTCACCTTTGACAGCAAGGGGAACTTTTAGCTCCCCTGCAGACTATCCACAGTTCAAGGCTTAGAGTGCTTTCGAAGCCAGAAGAAACACACACCCGGGATAGGGGGAGGCTTTTGAAATTGACCCCTTGGGAAGCTGGGAACTCTCAGACTGCTTCTTAAAGAAAAAGAAGTAATCGGGTGAGTCCCTGGCTGGGACAGGGCAACTAAGCAAGTTCACGGTGGAAGAATTCATTTCTTCCTTTTTATTATTGTAAGCTGCCTAGATCAGCCCCATGGTGAGATAAGTGACTTATGTTCTGGTTTATATGTCTTTCTCCAAAGGGAAAAGAGAATACGGTGGTGGGAGAAATGAAAATCTCTAGTGAGAAGTAGACCATTTCAATTATAATAGTCCCTACCTCCCCTGCTCTATCTATGGAGAAAATTGGGAAGTCCCCTAGAGTTATCAGAGGTCTTGATTCTGCTCTTGTTGGATGGTAGATCAATGCCTAATAAATAACATTCATTATGTCATCACAGATCCAGACCTTAGAGATACTGTATGTGGTTGGGCTTGTTTGGATTACCTTATTTCTCACCAACTGATGAATCATCCATCAAGAAGCAATTCACCCCCATCCTAGGGAAGAATAAACATTTAGAAGAACGCAACTGTTCAACGTGTCAGTTAGAGATGAAAGAAATGTAACAACACATACTTAGAAATAGATAAGGAAATTATAAGATTCTAGATCAGCCTTGTAAGGTAATTCTATTTTATTGAAAAGTTATATTTTCTAACCATTCCCCTGGCTTTGTCTCTTTCTCCTGTCTTCTAAGGTCATTCTCACCTACCATTACACCCTATTGATATGGAGCATTCCGGAAGAATGGGTGACTATGGAAATCCAATATTCAGTGGTTTCTATAATTACATTGAAGGGGAGTATTCCCCTGGTATCTACAGACATAGGGAGGCTATGTTTCCCCTGACCCATGCCTTCAACAAACCTAGTTTCATAGATAGTGACCTAATGTCAGCTTTACCAGGTAAACCAGACAGGAAATATGACTATATAAGCTAATTCTACTTTACCATAAAACTTCATTAACAGAATCTTGCAAATTTGAAAGTACAATTCTCTCATCATCTCTTTTACAACCTGAGACATTATGAGAGTGTCCCTTATGAGCTTCTTGCCCTGCTCACTATCCAGTTGGGGGCTATGCTGTCTCTTATCTGACTGCTCCCTAGGCAGCATCTCTGCCCTGTCTCCCAAGGTCTTTTGCACATACCATTACACTCAATATGAGTGGTAGCAGAGAAATGTCATGAAAGGAAAGAGAAGTGGAAGAAGGGAGGACCTGCTGTGGCTGCTGCTGCTATGAACTCCCAGAAATGAATTAAGGGGGGACCACACCATGTGGAGAAAGTGGACCCTCAAAAGTGGTGCTGGCTTGCCTGACACTGCTGGCTATCTTCTTCCTCTTCTCCTTAAGCTTTTCACAAGACTAGGACTGCAGTGGTAAGGCAGAAGAATAGGTCGTGTTGTCCTTCTCCCTTTCTTCTGCCTGCCCTTACCTGCTACAGCTTGGAAGAAGGGACTCCAGGTCTGGGCTCAGAGAGCCCAAGTAATGTCCCTGCCTGTCCAACATTCAGAACCTCTCATCTTCCTTAGATCCTTCCCCAATTCTCTTTTATTCTAACAAATCAACCATGGTTTTAATTCATTCTTTTCCCATGTATACGCATGAATACAAGCATGCTTAAAGCATGGACTTGAAACAGATCTTTTTCTAAGCAGGACCTCACCAATCATTATGTTCATTCATTCTTAGATAGCCCAATTACTTTTCCTATACTGTCTTGTGATAAAATTGTATTTTTGCCCTTGAATCACAGTCATTTAAACTGTTGCATGATTTTCACTAAAACTAATCTCACCCTTCCATTAACCCCATTCACTGGAGCCTAACCCAGAGCCATGGTGGCACAGTGGCTAGAATACTGCATTGCAGGCTAATTCTGCTGACTGCCAGGGGTTCAATTCTCACTAGGTCAAAGTTGTCAAACTTTCATCCTTGGTAAAATGAGGGGCCAGATTGTTGGGGGCAATATGCCAACTCTGTAAACTACTTAGAGAAGGTTGTAAAGCACTGTGAAGTGGTATATAAGTCTAGTACCAGGGGTGGGATCCTCACAGATTGGCCCAGATTGGGTGAACCAGTAGCTCCGATGAGTGGTAGCTCCGACGATTGGTGTTTGGGTGTTTTGTGGGCCCTCCCACTCGCCCCTGCACTTTGGTGCTCTTTATCCGCTCAGCTAATTGGCACGGCAGAGCGGATTGCCCCGCTAAAGCAGCTGAGAGACGCTTTAGCTGGGGTTTGTCCTAGCTGCACATGCGAACGCGTGATCACCGAACTGGTAGCCAGACCAGTAGGATCCCACCCCTGCTAAATACTATTGCTATTGCTATGACTAACCTATGTGTTCCTCCTTTCTTACCTGCCCCAAACAATCTAAAGAACATCACCTCATACCTTTTGATATATTATTTGAGCCTTCTCATTTGTAATTAATTAACTTCCATGCATATACATCAACTCCCCTCCACAAGGTCGGATTGCCTTCATTAAGATCCTTCTTTCTTTTAACAGATAATTAATTAATTAATTAATTAATTAATTAATGATCTAAATAATCTACCATTTATTCCACTTACATTCCAAATTGCAGTCTTCAGTACGACATGCCTCTCAGTAGTCAGGACACATCACCTGAAGCAAAGGTAGGGTTTTGACAGCAGCCTTGCTTTTACTGGCAGTCCTTCTGCACAGGTAACCAGAGCGCTCTCAAAACATACTCCAGGTTTTATTCCACAATATGTCTGAGCAAGTCTGAAGAGGAATAAGTTTTGATCAACACACCTGTCTGGACTAGACAAGCCCAGCTGGCTTTAAAAAAATGTGCCCCTTACTTAAGTTGCTCATGGTTCCCCTCTGTGATTGCAATCCACAGTTTGAGCATGTCTGCCCTAATGAATAATGACTGGCGAGTGATCTACTGTTCTATTTACAATCATTGTCCTACAGAACAGTTGCAGAATTCTAGATAGCTTCTAAACATCCTAGAATGCACAAGTTAAAGCTATTGCCCAAATTGTGTTGGCTTTGTAAATGTTGTTGATGATGACTCCATTGACTGAATATGAAAATGTACCCTACGGCAACAGAGCCAGGACTAGAACACAAATAGTTCAAATACCATAGGAATGTATGTGTTTTCTGGGCCGTGCAGTATTCATAAACATGACATTGGAGCCCATTCTTGTGTGCAATTTGTAGTCCAACGAGCTGAAGCTAACCCCCACTCATCCCACAGCTGGGACACGCAGCCAGCTTTATTGGTTTTCCACGTCCAAAAATGTGGACGTTCACTCCTGAGTGTCAGACTGCACTTAATCAGTGCAGTACGTGAGTCACACAACTGGCTCGCGATCAGGTGGCGAGTCCAATTTAACATTCTGATTCTAGACTCAACATTCCTCATTGGGTTTGGAGATCAGAGTATTTCATCAGTCATTGATTACCAAAAACCTCATCCTTTTGGAAGATGAGAGAAAAATAACCTGGACAAACTAATCAGTCTGAGAGCCTGAGGCATAAATGATTTTGGGATTGGCACTCAGTTCCTGGAAAACCAATTCAGACGGTTTTCATAGCTCATTGTATAAGTATGCTGTACATCCTTTGTCCCCTATAATGGTAACCACCTGCCATTATGGGGGGGGGGGAGAAGATCTCCAGCACAATTCCCCAAACCAGACTAATGGGATCCAAAGGGATAAAATATATCCACTCTATACATCAGACATAAGGCATCTCTAGTACCTCTGGACATCACATATTTTTGTATTCAAGAGGATCTTGGAAACAAACAACAAGTAAAGCATACGTGCAAAACTTGCAACCCATAGCATCCTTCCAGGTCCAGGTATCTCTTTGGATATGAGACTTATGTGCATCTGCAGAGGAGATGAGAGAAGCTTCTGTGGTTTTGCATCTGTGTTTTATTTTTCTGCTTGACGGGGAAGCAAATGAGATCCGTGGGGATAGGTAGTCCTTGAAGGTAAGCATGTATGTTATGCCAAGGAGAGGTTAACACTTCATTGGAAAAGAACTGCATTAATATAAAAAAAATATTAATATTTAATTAATATTATTTATTAGACTTTTATCCCATCTTTATTATTTGTTATCAATAACTCAAGGCAGCAAACAAATACAGTACTCCTTCCTCCTCCTATTTTCCCCACAGGAACAACCTTGTGAGGTGGGTTGGGCTGAGAGAGAGGCTGACACAAGGTCATTCAGCCAGCTTTCATGCCTAAGGAGGGACTAGAACTCACATCTCCTGTTGATTGGCCCAAAGCCACCCAACCGGCTTCCATGGCTAAGGCAGGACTACAACTCTCAAGCTCTTGCTTTCTAGTTTAGTGCCTTAACAACTAGACCAAACTGGCATCCTCAGTCCACTTTTAATGTCTTCTTATGTGACCCGGGTGAGCGTTGCTACACAACCTCTGACAGAGGCTGAGGTGGCCATTAATTCAGTGGAAGTTGGGAAGGTCAAGTAGGCCTTTCAGACCACAATCGATATATAGTGTACAGTGAAGGCTGTTCTTCACTTAACTCCAACTTGCCAACATCCAGTCTGTAAGTTGCCAGGATTCAAGGCTTTGCCAAGCCGGCTTAGTATAAACCAAAGAATACAATTGTTTTATCTATTCCTCAGAGGGGGGAAAGATAATTTTGGAGCAAATATTATTAAAACCCAGTCAAACAGTAGATGTGTGATTTATCTTGGCACAAGAAGTAAAAATAGTACAGAGAAAGATACACTAACCCCCAAATCTGGCTCAGGTTTGATAAGTAAGTATAGTCTCCAAGCATTTGGTTCTCTTTTGTACATTTCCCTTAATATTATAAAAGAAAAACTGCTCTTTGCAAGTTTCCTGAATTTTTTTAGGCTAGAAACATCAGAATTGCTGGGAAAGAGATCAGCTTCTTTGACTCTGCATGGATTTCAATAAATTAGTAGTGTAGAAAAGGCTCAGGAGACCCACCTAATGGCATATTTTGTTATGTGTAACCTTCAAGTAGATTTAGAAGTTCCAGAAATCAGTTCCAATGTTTATAGCCCATTAAATGGCACAGTCTGGATTGTACATACTTTCTCATCAGAAGTGTTGGAGTTTCTTTTCCTGCAAAGAAACATTCCCTTTCTTTGGAATTTAAATGCTGGATGGATGAAAGACTAAAAATGCTTGCTGGGTTACAAAACCACCAGGAAATAATGAAAATGCAAATAATGAAGTAGAGAGGGACAGACAGCTTTTGGTTAAATCTTCACTGGAGAACATGCGCTGAAATGCAAAGTGAACTAGAGCAGGGGTCCCCAACCTCTGAGAGGTCACAGCCCACTAGTGAGCAGTGATCTGTTTGCAATCGGGCTGCAGAAACAGCGGGCAAACACGTGCGTAGGCACATCCTCCCTTGCACAAGCAGCAGGCGAGCGCACGCAAATGTGGTCCATTTGCAGGAGCAGTGGGAACATGTGCACACTGCTTGTGCAAATGGAGCTGCGCGCACATGCGCTTGCCATCCGCTCATGCGGGGCCATCCCTTCTCCCCACCCCTGTCGGTCCGTGAAGCCAGAAAGGTTGGGGAACTCTGAACTAGAGGACTCTAAGATCTCCTCTCAATTCTAATAGTCTAAAAGTTGCATTTGGTGGCGCAGAGGACAGAGTGCAGCAATTCTGCTTACAGACAGCTGCCTGCAATTTGGCAATTTGGCAGTTCAAATCCCACCAGGCTCAAGGTTGACTCAGCCTTCTATTCTTCCGAGGTGGGTAAAATGAGGACCCAGATTGTGGGGGCAATATGCTGATCCTGTAAACCGCTTAGAGAGGGCTGCAAAAAGCACTATAAAGCGGTATATAAGTCTGTGCTATTGCTATTTGTGCACTTTTCTTATTGTTGTTCATGTACAGTCATTCCTTAGCAGATTTTCAATGCTACCCTCTTTCCAAAGCATCTTACAATTCAAAGCAGTAGATGTGAGAATTGAATTTTAGAAATCATCTTAAGAAATTATATAAACTGGTTCAAATACATTTCAAATGCTGCAGATAAGAGCTGCAACTAACTATAAATACTGTAGTTTTCTTTTGAAAGCCAGAAAAAATGCATCTCTAAAGCTGTTTTCCAAACAACCCCACAGGCAGCGAAAGACCTCTAGAGTAGTCAGAAAACCATCTGGATTTCTTCATTTTCATCTGGATTCATCAAGCAACAAAACCCTACAAACTTGATTCATTCCTCACTGAGGTCATCAACAGTTTGGAGAATCAACCTGATCAGGTAATGATATCTCCATGTCAATGGGGTCATTGCATTCTTATCCTCCCACAAAGCTTCTTTCCTGCATTACATAGCATCAGATGCAATTTGTGGGTGAAGACCCACAAATTCCGGGGCTGACATAATATCAGACGAGCTTGAAATCTAAGCCACTCTAAATAAGGCTATCTTGAAATCAGTGTTGACGTCCCTAAAAACTCTCAATGTAGGTTGGAAACCATTTCTGTCAGCCTTGGAAAGCAAACGGTTGGGCAGTAGAGCAAGTGAGACTTTAACTCGAATCCCTAGTCTGTTTCAGATTTCCAGTACCTGGTATGGACAATTGAAATTGGAAGGCCGCTAAGTTGGATACTTTAACACGTTTATAGCACTTCACTCTCCTCTCAAATTACTTGGACAAATCAGGGAAAATACAGAGACATCCCTTTGTCCAACCAGATTTCATTAGCATGAGCCAAATAAATAGGTTGTTCTGGAACACCATAGTGTTAGCACTGTAGAGGTTACCCAAAAAGTTGAGAGGAAGAAGAAGCAATATCAAAGCTACCTGTCAGACATGTACTGTAGCTCTATATTCAGATGTCAGAATTAGACTTATACCACTCTAAAATTTTATGTAAATATCAGAGATGCAGAGAAACAAGATGTCATTATATGATTTTCTCATGAGGTGGCAGTTGACTGAGTATCCCAAAGGTGCTTTTCAAAAGGTAGCTGGAGTTAATTTTTCTTTGAAGACGTTTTGCTTCTCACCCAAGAAGCTTACTCAGTTCTGACTGAACGGTGAGGGGAGATGGGAATGGAAGGCTTTATATTCCTTATAATCATCTGGTTGTGACCAGACAGAGACTGTACTTTAGCTTTCAAGGAAAAGTAAACCCAAACCACCAAATGGAGAGGCATACAGCAATGATAGTTGCTCAAAGTACATTCAAAATTTCAACTTTCTCATAAAATGTGCTCTAACTAGTTTAGGCTGAAAAGGAACAGTTAATACAAAACGAAACAAAACCACCACTTACTTCCTAAATCTAAGCAAATTATATTTACAAACAGTAATATTCGTCAACCTCGATTGAGGCCAAATCCTGTAAGCAGCTATTAGTTAGGTTCCCTAAATGAAATCTGAAGGAAGAAATGTTGCAATATCGTAAAACTGTAACCAGCAACCATTGGTTTTCATCCAAAATGGGAAATAATTCCAATAGATCTTTTCCCTCCCTTTAACACTGTATATTATAAACCATGTACTAGCTGAAAGATTTGTTTCCACTCTAGAAACAACAATCCAGGTACTGCTTAAGTCTAAGTGACTTTAATGTTAATTAAAAATCAGTATAATTTATGGTATATCCAAGACTCTTCCAGGGCATCATTTAATGTGTGGGCCATTCATTGCCCTCTGTTTATCCAAACATTCTTACAAATTACTGGACTGTTAAACTATTTAATGTCAAGCATGTCTAGATTGTAGCAGTGGGTTGCATGCTTTCCCCCCTAACTTTTAGCTTGTAGTCTATTCATCCATAAATACATCAGAATATATTAGAAGCTGAGACTTTATCTCCCCGAGAGCATTAGGGAGTAGCTTTTCCTTAGTTTAGGAGACAAGACTATCACTGTATTTTTTTCCCTTTGATTCTGAGATTTGATTTATTACGGTTTACTTTCAAAGCTTCTGTTTCAAATGTACCTACTCCCTGAGATTTACTCTTTCTCCTTTTTGAGTTCTGATTTATATACACAGTATGGGATTTTTTTTCCCCGACTCAGCTGGATTTTTATTTATTTATTTATTTAAGACTGGAGACATATTAAGTGCATTTTTAAAAAAATTAATGGTTAACTGGCTGAAGTTCAAATTAAATTATAGTGGTTTGAAGAATGGACTTCAAGTAAATTAAAAATGACTGGATTCCAAAACTTGCCTTACATAATTTTGTAAGCCAAAGTCTCATCACCAAATAGCAGGTTTGACATTCAGAATAAACCTAGAGGAAAAAGATTTATGAGTTTTTGCTTTTCTAATCTTATTACAGAATTCCCAAGTGATGGTAACAGCGTATATAAAATACTTGGAAGAAAAAAAATAAAATAATTACTCAAATTTTAATCATGAACTTTGTGGTTTTGGCTGTATACGTTTTGATATGAATGTTCAACATTTTATGAAGCTTTAATTTATTTATTTTCTCCTTTCTTCTCCATACATGTATTTAATGAAACTTATGGGAAGTTCACCAGTGCATATGGGAATATTTATTCTTTGGCCCAAGAATCTTGAGCTACAATAGTACAGAATCGGAATTCTTTAGGATCCAAGAAATAGGATGAATTGGGAATATCTTGTAGGTTCACCACCTTGAGTTATGTATAAAAATAATAAAGGAAGGATGTAAATAAGTGAACAAATTAATAAAGTCTAGCTGGGTGAGTGAATGTATTATTTGTCTTTCCTGGAAGACTGATCTCCAAACCCTGAAATTAATAGTTTATATATCTCAAATAAAAGAGCTTTTTGAATCATCTTATTCAATTACATCTTTATCAAAAGAAAGCAAGAGAGAAGTTTGAAACCAGAGACAGCAAAAAAAGGCCCCAGAGTGATGCTGAACTTAAACAACAATTTACCAGTCCCTCTGAAGTAATTAAGTTCAGCAGCACAACCCAAACAAAGTCTAAAACATGATTTTTTTATTTTAAAAAAGAATCAAATACAATGGAGACAGGGGGTGGGGGGCATATTGTGCAAGAAATTGGAGAACTGATTTCAAGATATAGGAACTCAGAGAACTTTTTACAAACGTTTCTCTCAAACATGCATAGGTTGTGGAGTTGTGTCATAGTTCTTCCCTTCTCCATTTAATTTAACTCCTTTGCAGTATAGTCTTACTACATATATTTCTTGCAAACAGTCTAACTGTTTTCAGTGAATATTTCCCCCAATGAAAGCCTATAGTACGTGATAACAACTCAGATCACCCTACAAATATATATATATAAATATAAATATATATACATTTAAAGGAGTTTGGATCAAATTAAAAGTTGAATTTCTGATAATATATGCTCCTGAGCAATCAACATTTACAGAGAACTGTAACTGCATTTCCTCACCATGATATGCAGCATGACACCCTGCAATTAAGCACTTAGATACATGCTTAATTACATGACATTGTGGAATGTGATTTATAGCCACTGCTTTATCTTCACACAGAAAATAAGATTTCCCCTGCTTCCCCCCACCCCCTCCTCGCTCTGCTATCTCAAAGCATCGGTTGGCAAGACTTGCTTTCAGTTACATGATGTTTCTCCTATTTTGTTAATTTTTGCTGTTTGGACAAACACTTCCAGAGCAGCCGACATCCTCTCTCATGCTTGAAATTCATCAATGCAGCAAAGCAAGGGATTGCCTCCATCTAGTGGAATTTTCTGAGCACATCACAGCCAGTGGTTGCATTGGAACCTTTCTCTACCACTGCTGTTAATACGCCCACCCACTCATTCACTCCCCCAATCCTTGACCGGGCAGAAAGATAAACCATATCTGTCTTTTTTTAAAAAAAAAAACAGTTTTACAAAGAGTTTACAATTTTCTTTCCCCACCCCCACCCCCCCACTTCCCAGAACCAATACAGGGTAGAAAAAGAAGTATAAACTAGTCAAAAC
>JAOYMU010000192.1:8803847-8815009 GCA_025802295.1 Psammodynastes pulverulentus | reverse complement strand
GGACTCTCCAGTGTTCCCCTCAAATATTTGTTGTTTCTCTTTGTTGATGTCAATTTATGGCATGACAATAAACTTGCATTATGAATTCACTGTATTACTGTTTATGAGCATTATAAGATCAATTATAACTAGAATTTGAAGAGACATAGCAAATTCCATGGGGGTGGAGGAAATTGTCTTGACCATAAAACTCGGGCACCCAAGTGGGAATAGAGCTGGAAAGAACCTCGTTCCTGAATTTGAGAATGTCCAGTACATTTGCAAAGTGGCTTTTTCACACACATACACCCAACAATATGAACCACAAGTACTTCAGGCAAAGCAAAAAGCATGTATTAAATAGGGGTCAAGTCTTTAAGGTACAGTAACAAATTTGATATGTGTGATGCATCAGAAAGCAACAAATCAAACAATAAATGACATAAAGTCTTTGTTTTGTTAGATTTGTGAAAAGACCCTTTTAAACTATGTTGCATCACCTCCTTCCCAGCTGGGATTTGTTTCTGTAACAATTTCTACTTTAATCAAAGACTTCAGAATATAGCCTTATCCTTTCCTCAAAGGAAATTTGTAGAAAAACTTGAAAGCAGACATGAATGCATACTAACATGCTAATATCTTTATTAAAATACTACTAACAAAGCCTAAAATTTTATTCAGTACTTTCTACTTACAGTGCAAATCAATTTGGAATGACATTGAACTGGGGGATGTTGATACTCCAGTTAAAACAGAATAACAGAGTTGGAAAGGATCTTGGAGATCTTCTAGTCCAAGCTCCTGCTCAAGCAGGAGATTACTTAGATGAGGGAATAGAAGGGGAACTCAACAAATTTGTAGATGACCTAAACTGTCAGGAATAGCCAATACCCCTGAAGACAAACTCCGGATCACAAAAAGATCTTGATAGACTTGAACAATGGGCCCTATCCAACAAAATAAAATTTAATGTGGAGAAAAGCAAGGTTTTACACTTAGGCAGGAAAAACCAAAGGTACAGGTGCAGATTAGGCGAAACCTGTGGCTCAAAAACAGTAACTGTGAGAGGGACCTTGGAGTCTTAGTCGACAATCACTTAAACATGAGCCAGCAGTGTGCGGCAGCAGCCATAAAAGCTAATACAGTCCTTGGTTGTATAAACAGAGGCATAGAATCAAAATCATGTGAAATATTAATAACTCTTTATAAATCCTTAGTAAGACCACACCTGGAATACTGCATCCTGTTTAGTCACCACATTACAAAAATATGTTGAGATTTTGGAAACGGTGCAAAGAAAAGCAACTAAAATGATTAAAGGCTTGGAGACAAATATATATGAAGAACAGTTGCAGGAATTGGGTATGGCTAGTCTAGAGAAAAGAAAGACTAGGGGTGACAGGATAGCAGTATTCCAGTATTGGAAGGGCTGCCACAAAGAAGAGGGGGTCAACTTACTTTCCAAAGTACCAGAAGACAAGAAACAAGGGATAGAAACTAATCAAGGAGAGAAGCAATCTGGAATTAAGGAGAAACTTCCTTATAGTGAGAAACAATTTGCCTTCAGAAGTTGTAGGTGATTCATCACTGGAAGTTTTTAAGAAGAAATTGGACAGCCATCTGTTTGAAATGGTGTAAGGTCTCCTGCTTGAGCAAGGGGTTAGATTAGAAAACCTCCAAGGTCCCTTCCAGCTCTATTCTGATTGGTTGATTGATATAATATTATACAATATTATATGGAATGTTGTTAATGGTTATTATATTATTATATATGGAATAACTTATTCCATATAGCAACAGTTCTAAACAATTTGGTCTCATTCTTTAAAATGATTGGGTACAGAAAAAGTTTTGATTTATGTGGGTTAAATCTATCAACATTTTTCTGTATTAGACATTAAAATTGAGAAATTTAAAAATATTTATTTGATTTTGCAGACATTTTCAGAACTACCATACCTTACTTCCTTGCCAGTCAAGAAACTTTTTTGATGTTGAAGTAAAATTATCTACTATGTCAAATATTCCTACTATTAGATATGCTGCATGAAAGAGTTGCATAATTTAAAAGGGTAGGACTGCTGGAAATTGTTAATAATTATTGCAGGCTTGTTCTTTGTAGATATATATTGTGAAAAACATATTGTACATAAAAAATACTGTATATGCCAGTTTTGATTTGAGTTAAATTAATTGCTGGAACAATTCACAATTAGAGTCCAGTTTTGGTGTTATTATTGCTTTCATTTTATAAAAAAATGTATTTCAGATTACAATTCCTGGTAATGTTAGACTTAGATCTATTTGTTGGAGCAAAGACCAAGGTTATATAGCCTGTGGAGGTGAAGATGGTCTACTGAAAGTTTTAAAGTTAGAAATAAAAACAGGTAAATGACAATTGTATCAATGTAAATTTGTTGGTAACCTAAGGCATACAATGAATTTTTCCCCTCTTTTGCTGTGTTTGCTTGTTCTCTCCATGCATCGCTCACATTATTTGTTCTAAGACAATCCCACAATCTCTGTTATACTCTAATCTTCCAATATTTTGGAACATTACTATAACTAACCTGAACAATATGAAATTATTTGAGACAGATTTTATTGAAGTTCCATGTATATTTACATAACAGAGTTAGGTAATTTGCAGTTTTCCTATTCATATAGAGTACAGGTAATCCCCATTTCGGGTCTGTTCTATAACTATTTAATGTTACGAATGTGCCCAAAAAATGGAATTGTGGCAAGTCATAATCATTGCAGCTCCCCCTGCAGTCACATGATAAAAAATTTGAGCCAAACTGCCTTTGTGATCACACATACCTGCCACTCCTGCCACTTCCCCCAGCAGACAATTATCTTCACCTGCCTCCCTCTGCTGGGCTCCCTATCCTGGACATGCATGGGGTGGGGGGACACCATAGCTCTGGGGCTAATTGCACCGTCACACAACTTCATTTACCCAGCAACAGGCATCCCCAAGCCTACTATACCTAGCCAACCACTTGCTCACCCTCACACACCATCCTCCACCCAGCAGTGGCCACTTACCTGCCTCCTTGCAAATCACGTGGGACTTGCAACTTCCTGTTGGCTTCCCCATTGATTTTGGCCATGGGAAGATCAAAACTATGACCACGTCACTTAGTGGCAGAAATTCCAGTCCCTATTTCCATTGTTAACTGAGGATTACTTATATGCAAAATTGCCTCAATGATATGAGAGCCCAGAATATGAAGTACTCAGTATCAAAAGTATGAATAAAGGATGTATCTTTTCTAGGTTACAGAAAAGGTCTTTTGAGATCTGTTCATGCAAAGCCTAATAAGATCTTAATATAATTGATAACAAGGAATGTTATTTTATAGGTCTTAATTGTTGTGGGATTTTTTTTTTATCCTTTGGTGCTAGACAGGTATAATTATCAGAATATTTTAGTAATCTGGAATGAATTTACAGTTTATAATTCCATTCAGTGATTTATATTGTGCTGATTCTGATTCTTGATATTCACTTTTAGCTCAAGTTTAATAGTGATTTACAATTAATTAATGATATATTACAAAACTGTAGCTTCCACAAAATATGTGGCTTATTCATTTGTGTTATTCTTTTTTTCATGTTCTCTTTTGTACTTTATAAGTACTAATGTGAAATATATATTTTTCTTTAAAATGTTCAATCAAAGAATTTAAAATCAGGAAACTCCCCTCCCATTTATGGGAAGTCGCAATATCTTGGTGGCTTGCAATCAGTTGATGAAAATAAATACATAAATGAAAGGTCCACATATAAAGGTCCAATTAAACTGATTTATTGCTAAAAAGTTTAGCATCTGTTTGGAGTTAGATAAGGGTCCACGGAATTCAAGGGAGGCTGGATTTAGTCTGCTTGTGGGTACATAGGGATTCTAGGCTGATCCCTCTTTTAACTCTACTCCCATGTTCTAACATTCTTTCTCCTACAGTTAGATAATCAAAATACTGTTTGAAAAAAAAAATACAAAGAGAAGTTGGATTTGGGATTTCAACTTCTTTTTAATGAGCAAAAGAGGAAATTCAGTTCCTTTGAGTTCCTGCTTGCCACTCATCAGTTTCTGCAGGACATACAAAGGTTAAATATTATGATTAATTGAAAGGGGGCACCATTTAGGGAAAAAGTAATCTAGCAAAAATTATAAATGCTAGTTTATTTAGGATTCATGTCTCATGAGAGTGGGGTTTTTTTTGTTTGTTTTCAGATGAAGCCAAATTAAAAGGACTTGCTGCACCTAGCAATCTCTCAATGAATCAGACACTTGAGGGCCACACAGGTAAGAGTTACTACTGTTCGGTAATATAAAATTGCTTTTTGACTAATTTGTTCAGAAAACGATACAGCTTCATTGATGAACTTTCCATTTCTGTTAGATAAATTGCAATGGGATATGATTGTGAATTGGCATGCTTAGAAATAAAACTGGCAGCCAGTACAGCTCACGAAGCAATGGTGTAACATGTCATTCTAGGGGCCTCAAAGACTGCTAGTGCTGCCACACTTCATATTAATTGAAACTTCTGAATATATTTGAAGGGTAGCCCAATGTAAAGCATATTGCAGTAATCCAGACGAGAGATGAACTAGGTCTTGAGTGACCAAGCACAGGAAGTTCTGATCCAGAAAAGGCTAAGACTGGTACACAAACCAAAGCTGTGCAAAGGCTCTCCTAGCCAGAACTGCCACCTGTTCATCAAGCAGGAGTCTCAAGTCCAGGAGAATCCCTAAGTTGCAAACTGGATCTGAATAGGTCTTTATATGTGATGCTTATTTTTAATAGAAAGCACATTACCTTTTC
Organism: Psammodynastes pulverulentus; assembly: GCA_025802295.1. NCBI lineage: Eukaryota > Metazoa > Chordata > Lepidosauria > Squamata > Psammodynastidae > Psammodynastes > Psammodynastes pulverulentus. The sequence continues at coordinate 8,810,196 of JAOYMU010000192.1, read as the reverse complement.
CCCCCAAATAAGCTTCTTGTTACTAGTGTAATTCAACAGTATCGTTATACAATTTTATAGGTGCTGTGCAAGTAGTGACTTGGAATGAACAGTATCAAAAGCTAACTAGTAGTGATGAGCATGGACTTATTATAGTGTGGATGCTGTATAAAGGTAGGTGACTTGCGGGAGAATGGCTATTACATATTTGTGGCATTTCAATTCGTAGTTGGCTCAGAGATTTCTACAGAACAGTTTTGGCTCTTTAGTTGTAGGCTAAAAACTTGTAAAAAGAATTATTTATTCCCCCAAAAATTAATATGGCAATTTATTCTAAGAGATTCATTTTTAAATTAATATCATCACCAACTAAATATATTGCTTTGGCCCCATGTTGTGTTGATACTAGAATATTAGGGAAGCTTCTTCAGTTTCCCAGCCTCTGTATATTAGGAGCAAAATGTGAAAAACCACAGGTACCCAGAGTAAATCTAGAGCTGTGTGAGCTTTTTAAGAAAACCTGAAAAACGTAAACAAAAATATATTATTACATATACATCAAAACTTCCTTTCACTAGGGAAGGGGAATAGAAGAACAGTTTTTAAAACCTCCTTTCTTGCCACCTGCTCCAGATCTCACTGTTGGAATGTTCTTCAGAGCAACTTCATGGCAGTGACACAATAACCATGAATCAATGTCCAGCTCAATAGAAATTACTGAGTTTGCAAATAATTCCTTTTGGATTACTTTCAATAAGAATAGTTCAGATGAAAAATAGGAGTGTGGTAGATGTGGATGATTTCTTTTCCCCTTTGGCCTTAGGTGCTTGGTATGAGGAGATGATCAACAACAGAAATAAATCGGTGGTTAGAAGCATGAGATGGAATGCTGATGGGCAGAAAATTTGTATCATATATGAAGATGGTGCTGTAATTGTTGGTTCTGTGGATGGTAAAGTACTACTTATGTTAATAGAATATGCAGTTTTTAAAAAGATTTACAGTATTTTTCGGACTATAAGACGCACCAGAGTATAAGACGCACCTAACTTTTGGGGGAGAAAAACAAGAAAAAAAAATCTTACCTCAGTTTCTGCCTCCCAGCAATTTACCTCCATGCAGCAAACAGAAACACTGTTTCAGTTTCACTTTCCCAGCACAGCCTAATTAGCACATGGCTCTGCCCGTTTCAGGCTGCAGGGATTGCTATAGCCTATTGGCAATCCCTGCACTCTGAAATAGCTGATGTTCGGAGCCGGATGCAAACGACCATCAGCTGCTTATGCTAATTAGGCTGTACCTAAGCTGCAACAGGCTTTTTGCTGCTTGCTGCAAAGAGGTAAATTTCTGGTGGGCAGGGCTTCTGCAACATTCGGTGTATACGAGGGACCCAAATTTTCACCCACTTTAGGGGGTGGAAAAAGTGTGTCTTATACTCCAAAAAGTATGGTACTTAGACCCCGGGGCTATGACAATTAAAGGTGGCTCAGTGGCTAAGATGCTGAGCTTGTTGATCAAAAGGTTGGTTCGAATCCCTAGTGCCACGTAACGGGTGAGCTCCCGTTCCTTGTCTCAGCTTCTGCTAACCAAGAAGTTCAAAAGCACGTAAAAAATGCAAGTAGGAAAATAGGGTCCACCTTTGGTGAGAAGGGAACAGCGTTCCGTGCGCCTTTGGTGTTTAGTCATGCCGGCCACGTGACCACGGAGACATCTTTGGACAGCGCTGGCTCTTCGGCTTTGAAACGGAGATGAGCACCGCCCCCTAGAGTCGGGAACGAGTAGCATGTATGTGCAAGGGGAACCTTTATCTTTTTAAACTAGGATAATAGAGCAACTTCTGAAGCTCTTCATTACAAGTAGACTTCATTTACTGACTGCCTCATTTAGCAACCATTCTAAGTTATGACAATGTAAAAAATAAACAGCTTTGTGATCAAATCGTGCCTTTATGACTGTTGCCGTGTCCCATAGCCATGTGATCACCATTAGGCACTTTGCAATTAGCTTGTCACAAACAGAGTTAATGTAGAAGTAAAAATTGTAAGTCACATGCTATTTCCCTTGACTGAAGCAGAAGTGAAATCTTACATCCACAACAGTCATGTGACTTTCTGGTTAGCAATCATGATGCTACACTATGGAGTTGCTGGTCTCAATTGTGGTTATTCAGTGAAGACAACATGTGTATCTTTAGTTTGTGCACGTTGCTACTAAAGACCTAATGTTTATCCTGGAGGATTACCCTATAGTAAATATTCCAAATATTTAAGAAGTCATCACGTAGATGCTTGAAAAATAGTTTTTAAGTGCTCGAGAAGATAAGATTCAAATTGCAAGGAAAAAAAATCCTGGATGTCTTGCTGTTGATTCTTTGCCTGGGCTGAGATATGGACAAGATGACTCCCGTTCAACTCTGTAAGTTTCAAGATGTCAGTTCTGGGTCAAATTTAAATAAGAAGGTCACTGGGAAATGTGTTGGTGGGTTTCCCTCAAAGTCACAGAGCTCTCCACCTAAGAATGAATTGATTTGAAGCCTTAGTTGGCCAGATTGAGAAAGAAAACACCACTCAAAATGCAGAGCCTTACCAGGTAGACCAGACAGGGAACATGGTCAGGTAAGCTCATTTTAGTTTAGAATTAGCTACATTTACAAAATCTTGCAAGACTGAAAGTGTGAATCTCCCACTGTCACTGCCTGAGAACCTATGGAGATTTTTTTCTGAGCCTCTTGCCCTGTCCATTAACCAGCTGTGGGCTATGCTGCCTCTTATCTGATCATTCCCTAAGGCCCCATATCCTAATGTCTTTCCCTTATAGTGTTACAAGCAGAGATGGTATTCTATCGGTTTGCACCGGTTTGGGCAAACTGGTGGCAGAAAAAGCTGCCGCTCGGCAAACTGGTTGCTAAAAATCCCCTCTGCGCATGTGTGCACCGATCAGCTGAGAGGACTCTTTGATCCTCTCCGCTGCTCAGCACACTTTTTTTACCTACCGATTCAGCCGAACCAGCAGCTTTTATAGCTACTGGTTCGGCGGAACCGGCAAAAAAAGGGCGCCGATCAGCTGAGAGGATCAAAGACTCCTTTCAGCTGATTGGCACACACAGGTGCAGTAGGCAAGCACTGGCAGGCGTGCGCAAGCACGGAAGGGCGGGGGAGTGCATGCACACATTGCGGGGGGATATCATGTGCGCACTCAGCAAACCAGTGGCAACACCAGTAGGAAACCATCACTGGTTACAGGCTGACTATTCTGACTAACTCATGTTTGTTGCTCCATTAATCAGTGGAACAACTTACCTCCAGAAGTTGTGGGTGCTCCAACACTGGAGGTTTTTAAGAAGAGATTGGATAACTATTTGAGCAAGGGGTTGGACTAAAAGACCTTCAAGATCCCTTCCAACTCTGTTAATATTACTATCCTTCCATTAAATTCAGGGAGAATGGTCCTAAATTGGGCAAACTACTTGACAAGGACAGCTGAAAACTCTCCTGGCTTCAAGTGCTTCTCAAGAAAGGGAAAAGTACTGCTGATGCATATGTTGTTGTTCCAGACTGCCCTAAAGGTCAAGAGCAGTAAAGAGTGACCTAAGTTTACTTTTGGAGTAAATTACCAGGCTACCCAAAGCATCTGAAATTGTTTCCTTTATGTTCGAGCTTCAGGCAAACTAAGGAGGGTTGGATAGATCATTACTTCTGTTTAAATAATATGTCCAATAATTTGATTTTAAGGTTCATGCTTTCCATTGTAAATAAAAGAAAATAATACGCCAGTTTCTTAACTCCGGGTGAGGCAGGGGCAATACAGAAAGCTGTTTTCATGAGTGCTATGCTTGATTAAAAATGTACATGTGTAAATATTATAGATGGAACGCACATATCTGTACAACACTCTAGTTAATATTTTGCTTGTTTTAAAGAAAGAACTTTCCTACATATTCATTGTCCTGGCATTCCAAACCAGTATAGCCACCAAGATCTCTGTTTATGTGCAGATTCAACTGTAACAAAATATGTTTTAGTATACCTGAGTCTTTGCCATAAGCTATGCTTAATATCTTCAATTAGTTATTCTGTCAGTAAAATCATATTTATATGAGGTTCCAAAATTCAGGCAACTAGTGGATATGTCAAAATAAACACTTCGGAGGATATCGATTTAAGAGGAGCCCACTCAAAATCCATGTAGAAATGTGAATCTTAGACTTTCTTCCTAAACTCATCAGAAAATCTAATTATGTAGTTTTATGTCTAATTATGTGTTTTGAAATCATCTTAAGAATTCAAAATGTTGGTCTAGAATGTTGGTCTAGACAGAGAGCAGTTAAAAGCAGATAGATGTTCTCAAGTTAAATTGTATCGTTTTTTTAAAAAAAATAGAATTCAGGTAGTCATTGTTTAGCGACTGCTTCAGATACCAACTGAATGATGAAAAAGTACATTTGTGACCAATTCTTGCATTTATGATCTTCACAAGTCTATAAAGCAAACAAAAATTGAAGTACGATAATAAGCACAGTTGCAGTTTCACTTAATGACCAGTTCACAATTCCTAATTGTCGCTAAATAAGGACTACATGCGTTGGAGAAATAAATTTGTTTCTACTGTCATGTTTTATTATGGTTTTAGTGATAATAGTTTTGTTGAATCACTCTTACACTTTTTCTTCATTGGGCTCTTTCAGGATAAGAAATGTACAAAAGTAAAATGTAATAGTAAATGCAGGAGACTTGTCCAGACATTCTCCAGGGGTCAACAGTGACAGGAAGGAAGGAAGGGGAAGGGGAAGGGAGGAAGTTAGTTTATTGGAGGCAGAAAATGCAGTATCTTCTGTAGCAAATACTTCTTTAAAAGATACCCAGATTTTTGCTTATATTTTGCAGGTTTTAAATATACAGTATGTATGTATGTAGCATTGCTGCTTTTTAAAATATACCCAAATGGTAGAGGTACTACCTTCCAAGCAACTTTTATGAATTGGCTTCACAAGATTGCAGCGTGGGGAGCCACTACAAAAAAAAAAGTGTGACATTTCCTTGGTTACATTCCATGTGTTTTATGACTCTGCAGTTCCTAAGATAGAATTGGGATCTTCTCAAATATTATAATAGAAAGTTGATGTAAATAAACATTTATTTATTACTCAAGTTCAGAGCATTTTTAATCCTAGAAACTTAATCTAAATACTTATTGATATATAATCCATCAGAATGGTACAGATCTCTCAAACTTTATAAATAGGCAGCCACAGGTCTTGTGTGCAACTTTTTCTGTAGTTAGCATAAATTGTTGCGGTTTTGATGGAACTAACTATGTATTTCCTTTTTATTTCAGCTCAGATTGGGTGGAAATTATTGAGCCCCGTTCTAGGGAGCGAATGTACGTCAATTTGACAACTGGAGAGTGTGGTTGGGATCCACCACCTAATCTCAGAGTTCGGCAGTCTGATGAAAACCAGTGGTGGGAACTCTTTGATCAAAACAACAATCGTTTCTATTATTACAATGCCATCACTCAGCAGACTGTGTGGCACAGGCCTCAGGGTTGTGACGTTGTGCCACTAGCTCAGCTCCAAGCCATGAAACGTAATTCCCAGTCCGATTTCAGGACATCACAGCACAGGAACAGTACAAGTAGTGAGGGACGAAATACTCCTATCCAAATAACTCTTCTACAGGACATGGAAAAGAGTAAGGACATCACTCTCGAGAAGAGGCCAGAAACTGAAAGGTAAATCATTTTCAAATTTCTTTTGTTTTTCTATTTTTTTTATAGCTATATAGGGAAGAGGGAAACAGTTCCTTATTTTAGTGCATAAGGCAGAAGGCTACAAAGTGGAAGACTCTAATTTTAAGTCCCATCTTAGCCATAAAAGCCAGCTGGAGGACTTTGGGCCAGTCAGTCTCTCTTAGCCCATGACATCAGGCTCAAGCTACAAGCCAGTTAGTATCTCAGAAATATCAATGGAATGGTTAATGAGTATCTGGTTTTTAAAAATTTGCCACCTGACAAAATTAATTTTACAGCAAATAACTTGCTCTTAGTCCTTGATTAAAATAGTGTTTCTAATTGAAATCACTCGGACTTCTCCGGGGTTGCTGCTTGCCATAAGATTGTAGGTACATAGGAACAAAGAGCCACAAGTCATACTCTCTTTTCCCAAGAAAAGAATGTTATAGCCAGCTTTTACATGTCTCTGTTCCCACTCAGAGAAGCATAGTAGAATTGTTGTCTGAAACATTGATAATTTCTTTTTTTTAAATGTTTTGGGATTTTCTGATTCTAAAAGTCAGCTTCAAATCTCAACCAATAAATGCTCTGTATTACACATTGGCAAAAAAAATCAGAACATAAAATACAAGCTGGATGG
>JAOYMU010000192.1:8639199-8652354 GCA_025802295.1 Psammodynastes pulverulentus | reverse complement strand
GGGGGGGTTGTGGTTCATGCAGAGGGGAGAAGGGCTAAGCAGGGAGACCATACCTGCTGTTTTGGCAATTGTCACTCCTCCCCACCCACCTAGCAACACAAAGCATGCGCCATCCTCCTTGAAATGTTTATTAAATCAAGCAAATTATCTTGGAGGGGTTTTTTTTTTTCATTCTTAATTTCCACTCCACTTCCCAACTTTGCAGATTTGGGGTGTTTTCTTATATTTTGATACTCACCTGCTGACTTTTAGTAACCTTTTTGTAGCTGTACAACCACTGTAATGCCATTTCGATCTCAAAGTTAGTTTTAACAAGCGGAACCTTTAACAAATTTGCAGCATGGATTCTTTCTCCTCCTCCTCTCTTTTCATCCACTTTCTCCTCCTGTTCCATCCCTTCCTTCTCCTCCTTCAATTCTTTTCCCCTTCTACGCCTCACTGCCCCATTTTCCTTCCATCCAAAAGACAATTTCTATAGGCTGCCGATTCACCACCCTCTCCCCATCCTCCTTGGGATGTTTTGAGATCCTCCTGTTTGTTTTCTTTTATTGGGTGAACTCATACTCAATATGCCAGAGTTTGGTTTGGTCATTATTAGCCTGTCCTGTTTGTTGTTATTGTTATTATTATTGTTGTTATTAGTAGTAGTAATTTGATCTGTTTTAAAGTACTGTAGTTTAAGTGCATGCGTTGCTTTAATTCTTGACATTTGCATTGTTTTATTATTGTATTTTTCCCTACACTTTTTTATAAAATGCAAGCTAGAATAAGTTATAAACAAATCAATATCACTTTCCCCCCCACCTTCCTGCAACCTTTACTGAAATGTTGGCCAAATCAAATACTTAGAAACATGGGACTGGAAATGACCTTAGAGGTCTTCTAGTCCAACCCCTTGTCCAAAGTAGGACTCCTTAGATCATCCTGGACAAATGATTGTCCAATCTTTTCTTGTAAAACACCAATGATGGAGCACCCACAATTCTGTGAGGCAAGCTGTTCCATTGACTAATCATTCTTTCCGCCAGGAAATTCCTCCTTATTTCCAGGTTGAATCTCCCTCTGATGAGTTTCCCCCATCAGGATGGTAAATAAAGCAACTCCCTCTTCCTTGTGACAGTCTTTCAAGTATTGGAAGATTGTTGTCATGTCTCCCTTGAGCCTTTTTCTTCATTAGTCTAAACATACTTAGTTCCCTTAACCATTCATTCTATGATTTAGCCTCAAGACCTTCTTTCATCATCTTTGTTGCTCTTCTCTGAACTCTTTCTAGATCCTCAACATGTGTGTGTGTGTGTGTGCATGCGCGTGTGCCTCTCCCACTGCTTCTTCTGCGCCCTTCACTCCTCTGTATGACTGGCAACACCCTCCCACCCCAAAACAGATTTGAATTCTACCGAGAGAAGTTTCACTGGCAGACATAATTCCTTAGTTATAATCAAAAAATGTGTGTATGTGTGTGTGTTTTAGAAAACCATCCTTCAAGTTTATTTCTTGGTTCATTATAATAACCTCAACTCACTAATATCCCGAGGAAAAATCCCATACAGAATGGAAAAGCCAGAGTGGGAAGGAGTGACAATAGCCCCTGTCTTTAAAACCATTCTTTTTAAGTCAAGATGTTTGTAATTAAGATACGAAAGGAGAAAACACAAAAATATGTCCATTATATCTATATAAGTAAAAAAAAAAGAAAGTGAAATAAATAACCCAAACTGTTGATCATGCAATTGGACGTGCTAGTAGTGCAAATCAGACACCCTAAAAAACCTATCCCTCTGTACCATTATTTCCAATCATTCTTTTTTCCATTTCACATCATGGACTGTATAATGTGGTACTACTGTTCGTTCTGTTCCAGGGGAAGGAAAAGGTGAACTTGCTTTTCTTTTCTTTTTCAGTTTCCATCTGCATTGCAGCAGCACACCAGTTCTTCTTTCTCCTCTGTTTTGCTTGCTAGGAGAGGATGGAAGGAGGGAAGGGGAGGTCATGTGCAATCTATTTTCAATCAAAATTGATAATGTACATTTTCTCTTTTCTTTTTACCTTGTGATGTACGATATGTAGCCTCTGACATTGATTTCCCGAATGTTATGTTGAATTAAGTCTGTGACTCTGCTTCTGAAGCAGTGAAATGCACTCTCCCTTCATGGGATGGAACAACACACAGCTTTTCTAAAAAGAAAATAGCCTTTGCTAAGGGCATGATTTTGGAAATGAAACTGGCTGTTAGGCTTAGGAGAATTTCTGCATTGTAATGACAGGTTTTAGACCACTGCAGAGCTTTGCTATCAGTTGAAATCATTTATCAAGACTAAGAGATTATATGATGTTTTATTTAAGAAGACAAAACCTTTCTGTTCTTTCTTTTATTCTCTCCAGCTGATTATGCTTGTCCCCAAAGCCCTGAGATACTTTTGAAATATACATGAATAAAACATGATTTGTGAGTATGCAAATCTACTTTCCTCCCCTTCATTTGTAATACTGTAGAAAACTTGCCAGCATGTTCTCTGGAAAAATAACAATCACATTCAGAAGGGAACCAAAAGACCGGAGTTAGATACACTATACTTTAAATGCAGCATCGCAAATCTCAGCATCTCCTGATGTCTCAGCCAAGCCTAACCTGGATGGCTCTGAGGAAAACAGCTTATTTGTTATCATGCTGAAAGTTTGTTATCTTTTTCAAAGTGAGATGTGTGTGATGAACTCCCTAGGCAATGTGCTGCTGCCAGATCAGCTGGACAGATAATGTCTATCAAGGGAGCCCTGCTCACTCAGCAATGGGCAGATTGAACTCGAGCATGAGAGCCGCTGTTTGGCATGTGCAGTCTAACATATCCTCAAGCATAAAGAAAATATGCTTAATGTATGCCTTACAACTAATAAAGCAGCAATCAAATCATTCAGATTTGATAACGCTCCTGTTCAAAGGCATTTTCATCTAAGAACGTTGTGCAATCAATGTGTCAGTGCCCATAAGGTTCAACAACTGTGCGTGGCATATATATATATCCTTGCATAAGGAGCCACAATTTGTCTGCACATGAGCTGAAAACATACATATTGATTTGAATTTCACAGCTTCTCCTACAGAAGCATTTCAAATGAGTTTATAAGATCGACTTCTATCATGCTAAAAACATCTGGGGTGTTGTAATCAGCTATTGGGCAAACACTTAGGTTTATAGAGTTTACATGTATATCACTTGGTAGGGGAAAAAAATAAATAGTTGAGGGTAATTTCCACTGAAGTCAATGGATTTTTTTCCCAGTCATGATTTAAGTTCATTGCTTTCATTGGGATTAATCCTAGCTGGACTATATCCAATTTAGGATGCTGAAAGCATGTCCTTTATATGGATTATTGATATTTACAAACAAAAATAAAAATACACCAGCCCACCCACAACTTACTTTCCCCTGGCTCTGATGATTGAGAGTTTCAGCAACCCCCTATTATCAATTTAAAAATAATTCTATATTTACAAAATCAGTAAATGCATATACATTAAAACTAACCTCCATGTTATGAAGACAACCATTTTGGACCAGACTGCAACATAGGCATCAAAAATGCAATTTACATCTATGTAAACTCAATTACACTAAGCTTGTAACACAAGTAACTTCAACCAGAACCAACTTTTTATACATTTTAGGATTTTTCCCATTGAAACTTGAAATGTACCATAATGTATGATAAGTATAAAAATATTCTTGATGATATAAAGTGCCTCCCAACCAACAGACATAACTAAAAAATACATAGATATGAGAAGTATTTTTCTTTTAAGAAATCCATTGATTGCCACTTCAAGACATACCCAATTAGAGGAAATTTGGCACACTAACATTAATTACATTTTTAAAAAAAAGTTCCATTAGCACCTATGTTTGATTGGCATCCCAAAATACCACCAACTCTTGTCATGAGCTACCCCTTAGAATAACGGATTGACTCAAATTGTCTTTTGAACGAGTCCATCATTGTCAAACTCCGGGGAACTGGACTCATCTTGGAAGCTAAGTAGGATCAGCACTTGGATGGGAGACCACGAAGAAAATCCCAGGATGGCAGATGAAAAATCAGTGAGAAAGACACATCCCAGAAGAAAGCAACTGGCAAACCACTTCCTTACTGTTCCCAACCAAGCTGCATGGCTGTGGAAAGGAGTTTAACCCACATTTGTTCGTAAAAATGTCACTTTTAAGAAAGACGACCCGAAAACTGTCAAGTGGGAAGGTGAGGTGGGATCGGATAGAGACGGCCGCCTTCCAGAGAGGGCATGTAGCTCCCCAAAGCCTTCAAGGCATTTGTCCTTGCTTGACAGTGTTCAGCAAATCCGTGAGTTCGCCGATGTACTTGATGGTGTATTTCAGCGTCTGTATCTTGGTGAGCGGCTGGCCCCGTTGGGTGTACATGGGCGGGAGGTAATTGCGCAGCGTGTGCAAGGCTTCCGCCAGCGTCCTCATCCGCAGCTTCTCCCTTTCGCTGGCCTTTCGCCTCCGCTGCACCGACATCCGCCCTTTGGACCCTTTGTGACCTTGGCCCTGCCCTGGCCGCGAAAGATAGACGGAGGGAAACTCCCCGAGCGGGTACCCTCTCAGGTTGCTCCCCGCCTCGTTCCCGCCGCCGGGGCCACAGGGCACGTCTACCAGCAGGGGATAAGGCGAAGAGGCGTACGAGTCGAAGGACGGGGACGGGGATAGGCTTTGCGCGGGCGAACTCTGGCTCAGCTCCAGAGACCCGCCGCTGACGCAGCCGCCGCCGCCGCTGACCTTCCACTCCCAAGAGGAGGAGGAGGAGGAAGAGGAGAAGAAAGGCGGGGGATCGGCGTCCATGCTCTCCGTTGACCCTTCCTGAGACAGAGGCTTAGGCGGGCGAGGGGCCGCGGCGGCATGAGAGCCACGTCGGGGGTCCCAGCCTTGCCTTTTATGGGAGCGGTGGGGGGGGGCAGGGCTTGGTGACCAAAGGGGCCACCGGGTGCCAAGGGAGTGGCGGGCATTCAAATGAACCTCGGGGAGGCCCAAATGAACTCCCGGCGTCTTCTCCCGCTTGGCTAAGATAATTAGCGCCCTTCGGCTAAAGGGCCATTTCGACTGAGTCGCAGACGAGGGCGAGAAAGAGGAGGGGGCGGCCCGGGTAGGGAGCAGGAGCAGCGCTTCTTGGCAAGGCCATCGGGCTAAGCTGCTTGATATGTTAACCGATCCCCCGGGGATTTGGCGGGGAAACTCATCACATAAACATCCCGTGAGGAATTAAAGTCAGGAGGGAGCGTCTCTTTCCTTTTCTAGCCGAGCACCCCGTCTCTCCAGACGCATCTGCACTTTCTTAGCACATCAGAAAGCTGAGTGCCTTGAGTTGTGCCCCTTTTCTGAATCCCGGCTTTCCTTTAATAAGAGAAAAGACAGAATCAAAGGTTGAATGAAGCAGGCGAAAAAGGGGCTTTGGGGTATTATTTATTCTGCTTGTACTGTAAGGATCACTTTTTAATTGATATCAAAGGTATTTCATTAAAATGTATATCATACTGATGGCTCATCTTGGGGTTTTTGTTTTTTCAGGAGGTCAAGTTTGCATACATAGAATTTCCTCCTTTTATTTTCCCCCACAAAAGCATCCTGCAGTGTAAATTGGCCCAAATTTCTGTGATGGATTGAGTCCCTTTGCTCCTGATCAACAGCTTCACCATTACAGGACACTATAAACACATACTGTTTTATAGGAAAGTTTTGCACTTTGTCTCCAGTCTCTTCAACCCTTTGATAAGAATACCATTTGGAAATTGTGCTGTATATTATTGACCATATCCAACATCACATGAACGTGCTTGTGCTCATTTCATGGGAGTTCTTTTCCATTTTGCACTCTGCCAGATGTGCCCCAGATCTGCTCTGGGTCATTCCCAACCCTTGACAGAGCTTAGTGGAAGGCAGAGGAAAATGAAACTGTTCTTCTGACAGATGCCATTTCTTCAAAAGGCACACTTTTGGATACAACTAACAGAACAGAATAACAGAGTTAGAAGGGACTTTGGAGGTCTTCTAGTCAAACCTCCTGCTCAGGCAGGAAACCCTATTCCACTTCAGACAAATGGTTGTCCAATCTCTTCTTAAAAGCTTCCAGTGTTGAAACATTCTCAACTTTGGGAGGCAAGTTGTTCCTGTGGTTAATTGTTCTAACTCCGGAAATTTCTTCTTAGTTCTAGGTTGATTCTCTCCTTGATTAATTTCCATCCATTACTACTTGGTGCTTTGGAGAATAGATTGGCACCCTCTTCTTTGTGGCAGCCCCTGAGATATCGGAACACTGCTATAATGTCACCCCTAGTCCTTCTTTTCATTAAACTAGACATACCCAATTCCAGCAACCGTTCTTTGTATGTTTTAGCTTCCAGTCTGCTAATCATCTTCGTTGCTCTTCTCTGCACTCTTTCTAGAGTCTCAATATCTTTTTTACATTGTGGTGACCAAAACTGAGCTGAGCTAAAACTGCTGAGCTAAAGTTGAGACCAGTTTTGATTTCAATCATCCGTTTGTTCTAAACTCACTCAGGATCTTAGGGAACCTACAGAATTCTGTCCTAAAATCTCTTCCCATTGCTAAGTTGCCCAGCCTTGAATTGACAGAAAAAAGTGTCTTGATGAGTTTCATCAGGCTTATAAACTCTGATCACTATTTTACATTGAATGTGTTATTATTACACGTTTCCTTGAATATGCACATTTTGCTATACATTGCTGCAATGGGTCCCAGTTTGCTTCTGGGCCCAAATCAAGGTGTTGGTTATGACTTTTAAAGTCCTACATGCCATAGGGCCAGGTTATATACACAACCATTTTTCTCCCATTATATCAGCCTGTCCTACCCGCTCTGCCAGAGAAGGTATGTTGCAGACCCCATCTGTTAAAGAATTTCAATTGGTGGGCAGAGCTATGGAATATCGCCTCCAGCCCAGAAGTGAGACAGGCAACCAATCTCCTGGCCTAAAAAGATGCGAAAAGTGACTGCTCCCTTGCTTGGGGCTCACAGGACAACCCAACTATGGGGTTGGTTAGCACCCCAAAAGCCTCCCCCCTGCCTTTTAATTACCTTTTAATATTGATTTTTATTCAACCTTGCCTCTTACATTTTACACACTTTTAAAAAATATTTTACTTGCATACTACCCAGAGCCCCTCTATTTGGGAGATGGGAAATTTCAAAATTTTGATAAATAAAATTAAATGACTCATTCATTTAATTTATATACGAAGGAAGTGTTTCTGGAGTATAAGGTGTGATTCAACATTGCACAACACACACTCTCTCTCTCCCTCCCTCCTGCATTGCTTTTATCTTCAGACTGTGTGTAGCATTCTGTTGATAGTATTCCCTTTACTTTTAATTCATATCAATGTTGAAATAACCACCATCAAATAGAAATGTTTGACATGGAACTATCACAGCCCTTTAGTTCAATATTTTATTTTATTTCCATAAAATGGTCTCAAAGCCATATATAACAATGTTTATAAGAATACAATGGAACACAACATTCAATGTCAGAAGAAAATAAAACAGCCATAGCTATAAAAATTAAGCATTTAGTTGTCCTAAAATCTGATGGGAACAAAAATATTTTAACTACCTGTTTATGAAAGACTTATAATCAGCATAATCGGTAGAAGTCAAAGATGATTTCTGATGGGAATTGGTTTGGGATCAAAAATAGTCAGCTTTGGGCTGACAATTTTTTATTCAAACTGAATACCAGTTTAACCAGCATTAAAAAGTATGTGTTCAACTTAATATGTAGTTTGCCCTTTAGAAAAATTCCTTAGTTATTGTAGATATTATAGGATGATGTATTATTTTAATTCCATAGACTTTTATGTACTTGTTTTCATACATTTCTTTTTACAGTGAAGAAGGATTTTCAATCCACATTTTATTGAGCAAAACTCAGTACAGTATTTAATTTCTGGGGCATATTCATGGCTTTTGTGTTTTTCCCCCCTCATTCTTCCCTTTGCTTCTTTTATTGTGATCATGAAAAATGACATACATAGCACTGTATTGAAAGAGGAATAAGGGTATTTTGTATTGTAGCTGAAGAATGGCTTAAAATGAGTTTCAATATCCTCGTTTCCCCAAGGAACAATATGAAGTGCAATTTTGTGAAAAGACTAATAATTTCCCATTATAGTTGTCTAGTTATTCTGCAAACGATATTTTCAAGAATATGGTGAAGGAAATGTTATTTAATTTAGTCTCATATATAAATTGGCTTAAGCAGGAAGTGATGCTTCATAAAGCTGTTTCCAAAAGTGGCACTAAAATTTGTGAGCAGAATTTACCCCTCCCAAAGGATGTGTCATCAAATTTTAAGCACCAGGAGTGTGATAGGTGAGATGTAGAATTTTACCAGTTTTGATGTGAAGGTCAAAATCCTCACCTCTGCCTTTTCTGTGCCTCTTATTATCTCAGCATGTTTATATCCTAGTGTGTATTCAGTGGTCTTGGTTTTCAAATGTTTTGGTAACCTCTCCTTGAAGCATGAAAGGAATCCAGAGAAACATACGCAGAGAGTTCTGATAGACAAGGAAAAATGCAGTGCTCTCTAAGTTTTGGGAAGCGTACGTAGAATAGCTTCTTAAACTTGAGACCCCAATTAATGGCTGTTAATAGTTGAACTGTTTTTTCCTATTCAATAGTGGTGGTAGGTCTGGACTATTGGGCACAGGCCAGAGGCCACAGCCTAGCCTTAGGATCACCAGTTCAGATGAAATCCTGTCCTTTATGCTCCCCCCACCCCGCCACCACTGGGAAGATAGATGACATTTCAAAAAGAATGACCATAAAGCCCTGTGCACTTTGTTCAGTGCTAGTAAGAATAAAAATAATTTTCCATTCCTTTTTCCTGTGGCTTATCACAGAGAGTGGCTTAGTAGAAGCCTCTTTTTAGGCAGTTTGTGAATAGAGCTGGTTATTTACCATAGCCAAAAGGATTCCATGTTATACAGGTCTAAATAGGGTTATAAATGACTAAGCAATGAGCTGCTTCCCACATCACATCCACACAGGTAATCCCTTTTCTGTTTTCATGTTTGCACTTTCTGTGCTGCCCACAAAATCTGATTTCTCCGGTGGATATTAAGGGTAGCCATGCAGAGGTTGCAAGAGAGATGGTTCTTCCTGCTGTAAGTACTGTATTGTTCTCTTGCTGCATGGAGGATTGAGGACACAAGCCAGTTCTTTTAAGCAGCCATTTATGGGGACCAATAAGTAGTAGAAATGGACTCTCTTTAAAATCATGTCATTTCAAGGTCTGGTATCTTAATGAAAATGAGTACATAATTTATAACTGCTATTACTAAAAATACTTTTGAGATATATTTGGAGCTCCACGTTTTTGCTTTTGGAAAGATTACCAGCTAATTCCTCCATTTCATATTTGTGATTGTTTGAAAGATTTATATCTGACAAATTAAAGGACAATTACCGGTTAGAGCGCTTGGATGGTAGAAAGCGGCTTCCTATATTGGAACTTGTAAACATATTTATGGATTTTAATTGATTGATTAGATTTGTTAAGGCCTATTTGGAAGCACACATTTGAAATGATCTAATATTGACAAGTATACAGTTGTGAGGTAAATTGTTGCTGCTTGTATGACTTGCTATAGAAGTACAAATATTAAAGAAATGAATATTAAATTTTCTCTATGCTGTTAAAGAAAAAATAAGATATAAAACCCTACTACTGAAGCAATTTACAGCATTATCACACATTTACGGTGGCAATATACAGTAATGTCTATCCACATTAGAGATATATTAGCATAGTGACAAATGGAGGACACTATAAATTGCTCATATATTGTAGATAGGTTCATAGATCTATTTGTTTTTCTGGCCTGGTCAGAAAAGGAAAGAGCTGAAATGGGTAAGTTGTACATACTGCATTACTTTAGCAAATTTAAAAGCACAAATTTATATCTTTGACCTCTACCTTTTCCTCCACCTTATACAAATCTGGGTGAGATCATTTTTGTCATACAGAAATCCCATAACACTGAAGGTTATTTGAGTTATGGAGCTAATATTATAGGTCTGCTCAGTGACACTTTGAAAAATGATAAAGGCATTTTCTGCCTGAATGGCAGCTTTATTTTTCACTCCATTAATTTATTCAGCAATCTAAAGGCAGACATTCAGTCTTCATTCACTGTTGATAATGAGTTCCTTCGTCCTAATTCCAAATGCATAAGTAGGTTGCTAAAATAAACAAATATCAATAATAAAATACTACTAATGAGCAGCTTTTTCTTTAAAATGCTACAGGGAAGAAGCAGATGCTTTTCTCAGTAACAGAAAAAAAGTGGATACTTTTGAAATGAAAACAAATGAAGTTTTATGTATTTCATACATCTCTATTGAATAATTTAAATCTTAGAGGGATACTACTGTGTCAAATTCACTTTTTGGGAGGGGGAATTCCATTGAGGACATTGTGCACTGATTTTTTTCCCTGTAATAAAACTATACTTTCCATTAATGATTCCTTTCATCTATTTAGTCAAATATAATTTTCAGCATAAGTCTTGACCTGTCCTGGCTACCCATACTTAATCATTTTTATTTTATTTGTTTAGTTTAGAGATATTCTGAATGGAGCCAGAGCAGCCAAAACGGAATATGATCTCTTAAATACAAACAAGATAAATTTGATCTGTAAAGATTAAACTCCAAAACAGTATAAGTATGGTTAAACAAATAATCACAACTCATTTATTTCTACTCTTCCTTTAGAATTAAACCATTTCAACCTGAGAGCTAACCATACTAGACAGAAACAATATGAATTTTCTTGAGAATACAATCAACAGTCATCTTGACAGCTCAGGGTTGTGGAAGATTGGAGAGCTGAAGTCTAGCACTTCTGAGAAGTACCAGATTGGGGAAGGTTGAGTTTGAACCATTTGTGAAGCAAGGTCACCATCTTTATTGAGCTGGAAAATACCTGCATGTTGAAACTGACAATCATCAGAGCTGGAAAACGCAGTGGCATAACATTGCCATCATTTTCCAAGATGTGTGAATTCTTTCACGAGACTGTTTGATATGAATATTGAAGGGAAAAAAGCCAGCTATTGTGTAACCACCGGTCTCCAATACATGAGTGAACCCAATAGGTTGTGTATGCTTTGTCTTTCAGGTTGGCAGTGAAGCAGGCAACCTGTGTTGACTTTGTTGGCACTTGTCTATAAGCAAAGTTAAAGCACCAGTATTGTTCTGAGTGGGGTCTTGTGCAAGTGGTGTGCTTTGTTCACACACTTGTAAGATCACATGCTCTTCGAAACCCTTCCATGTGAACATTTGATCCTCCGAGAAGTGGCAATCTCAACTAGCTGAGACGTGACAGCAACTTCCCAATTCATTAAGACATCTGGCCTCTAATCAACTGGTTCCCTAGATGAAAACAGTCCCATGTGCTGAATTTACACCTCTCCATCTTTTAAGTAGGGGTTTTATGACTTGGTGTTTTCCAGTTGATATTGGGGAAGTCTTTTTAATACCCCTGTTAACAGAAGTTGAAAGGATATTATGCTATGTGGTTGGTCTTTAATGTTTGCTTTTCATTTCACTTAGAGGAAAAGAGAAAGGAATGGCTGAAGAGTTTGAAGCTTCCTTACTCTTTATTTAGCTGATCACCAAAACATAGATTTTACCAAAAATGGGGCTTTCTTCTGCTTTGAGTAGCAGAATCCAGAAAATAAATAGAATACCAATGTCTCAGAAGCTTGAATTCATTGCCTTAATACATTTAATACGAATATTTAATCGTTAACATTTACTGATTCACAAAATAATCCAAACAGACCTCAATCTAGAATACTTCACCCAAAGAAAATCAATTGAAGGCACTCGGATAAATGGGATTTGATGCTTACTCATGCAGCAACATGAGTATTTTATTTAAAAAGGCTAATTCTGATGGATTAGCTCATTCATTCTCCTTTAATACAACCAGAATAGTTCAGTTTATTTTATTTTATTTAGCATATGGCAATATTTGAGTGATTTAACATTTTACCCTCTACCAGTCATAAGCCTGAGTAGCAATCTTTAAGTAAACCAGTTCTTGTTATTCTCACTTAACAATAGGACATAATTTCAGGAACCAAAGGTAGTGTTGGGCACTCAGTCTGAGTAAGCCTGAGTCTGGTTCATGCATGCTTATCATTCCGACCTGTGGCTGTCTCTTTCAGGGGCGGCTTCTATGGTGGGAATATCTGAGGCTGAAAAGCAGAAGAGATCTAGATATCATTTCAACGGAGAGCTGAATGTCAGAGGCTAAAAAGCAGAAGGTTCTAAAGATCTTTTCAATGGAGTCACATAAGGAATGAGCAATGGCACAGACATGGATGAGCCAAGACCCAAAGGCTATTCTACACTTATTTGCAAGAATTAAGGAATGGTCTATCCCCCCCGTCCCCCCCGCTGAATGTACACAACACATTAGATGCTGGAAAATTGCAGGGGGTAGGAATTAAGCAGTATATGTGAATCTGTTTTCATTGCCAGAACCGATAACTTAGCAGACAATATCCCATGACTTTGCCATTTCCCTTAATATGAAAATGTTATTTTATGCTGATTATTTCATCAAAGAAACTGATTTTTCCATAGTTCTACAGCTTCAGTAAGTTATTGCCGTGTAATTTTATTTCTGTACCATTTTAAAATACATCTGTCATCCATTTATTTTTAACATGACTTCAGGTTTGGAATATTTTTTTTACCTGTTATGCATTTTAGAGACCTTTCTTACCAGCTCCAGGAGCTAACTTGATGACTGGTTCAATTTTGTAGTCTATTCATATCAATATATTTTTTTAAAAAAGAGATAGGTTTCCAAATGAATCTAATGAATCTAATATTTTCATGCTGCACAATTGGGATTTCTCCTGGAATTGGATGGCTTCTAAAACTGACTTCTGGCTTGAGTTTCATAAATGCCAATAGGGTCCCATTGCAACAATACAACTTGCTATTATTCATCCATCTGGGTTTTTGTGAATCTAGTTCAGGGGTGGGCAAACTTGTCAGTTTTAAGACTTGTGGACTTCAACTCCCAGAGTTCCCCAGCCAGCTATGCTGGCT
>JAOYMU010000192.1:8616604-8629078 GCA_025802295.1 Psammodynastes pulverulentus | reverse complement strand
ATTCCAATTCCCCCACCATAGAGTCTCATCCTGGCGCGGGGTCCTTTTTCCTCTACCTATCCTAACTGAAAGCCCTATCAATTGTGGAGCTGATTGGTGACAGGGAGTTGCAGCAGAGGGATGAAAGAGTCACATGCAGCTCCAGAGCCACAGGTTGCTGACCCCTGTTCTAGGCTGTTTCTTTAAAAAATAAACCCAAAAACTAGATACAGTACGTTTACACAACTACACCTTCTAAGAGTGTCAAGTAGAACTTGATTTCCAGCAATGTAATTTTAAGAGGAAGAATTCTGTATAATATGGCAAGAATGGATCTGGACACAAAATGTTCTATGAGGGAAAATGAACATTTAGAAGGGGATATACTGACTCCTGCATTGCTGTATCACTGCAATTTGAAAACCTATAGGATAAGCAGTAGGGAACAGTTTTTATCTTTTTCTTCCCACTTGAGGACAACACGTCACAACTAAATAGAAAAAAGTTTCTCTATTTGTTCTAATGGCCTTATTTCACACAGCAAGGGGGTAGATTTCTGAGCTATGCCATGTGATATTGCAGGGATACACTTGCATTATTTTAGAAAAATCCTTATGAATTTGGAATTCGTTTTGTGAACCTGGGACGTAATTCAGCTATAGTTGAGTACTTTTTCTCTCATGGTTTTAGTGAGAAAGAATTCAGGTGAATATTTTCCACCGTTCTACTGAAGTAAGTAGAAATTCAAATAATTCTGCAAATTGGCTAGGATTGTCATATTTAGCCATGGTTTGTCTTAAACATAATTTGTAGAACACACTTACAATGGCTACACTCACATGCTAAGCTGTACATAAATCAGACAAATTAGGTGATGACATAGTACATGTGAAATCAGATTCTGCATCTTTTTAATAATTTATGTGACCATATATTGTGAAAGATAAAAAATATGTACATTAGAATGTCACTTGCACCTACACTTCCATTGCCAAAAACATCAACCCCATGAATTAATCTTTTCACCCTTTTCATGAAATCAACAACGATCACCAAACGAGATGCATTTCTTTCAATTTTTTCTTTCAATTCTATATCTTAGAAAATTGATATGATTTGCACCTTGATCTGATCACCATCATTATTAGGAGTTGCATTGTGCCAAGATTATTCGCTCAAGTGCTGTCTCTTGACCAACAATAGGTATCCAGAACTGCCATTGGGGGTCATCCCAGCCTGAAGTAAAAGGCCATAATTTGAAATGGGTATTTTTGGCATGGAAAGTATGCATTTTACCAGTAAATACACAGCTTATCTACAAAAGACAAAAAATTGATCTAAGCAAGATTAGAAGTAATACAATATCTGGAATCAGAGAAAATCACTAATGTTACAAATACCACATTTTTAAAGACCACACTCTTAAACACAACTATTTACGGAGGCAAACTCCCCTTGACTTTAGTCATTACATAAATATTGTTGCAAAATATTTGTGTCTACTTAATTCACTTAAACTACTACTATTGAAAAGTATTGCATTTAAAAAAAGTCTATATGAAAGTCTATTTAAAAATCAAATTATATATAGTTACAAATGAAAATCATTATGTTCTAAGACATATGATCCCAAGTTAGAAAATTGGTCAAAGGAGAAAACAAAGAGCAGATAAAGTAGTAGATTGTAGCAGTCCTCTCCGATAAATTAGATTTCTAATTCTAAAGGTATCTTATAGGCCAGTCCTAAATTGATTTTTTTTTTACCACTTTACAATTCTGGTACTTAATTATGTTGCATGTGTAGGGATTGACTCCAAGATTGGATTTAGAGCCTTATTTAATTTGGACCTGAAAATCTACAGCAAAATTATATAAAAACATATACTACGGTAACACCAATCTGTTCGTGTAAAAATGTCAGTAGCTTTGCCACGGCCATTGATCAGCAAGTTGTTACATATTTTATACTCTGCAAAAAAAACCTAACATTATTATGTATTTAATCTTGAGTTCACGCTATTGTGGTATGATTGATGCAACCACTCAAGCAAATTATATAGGAAAACTTCAGCCCAACTCACAGCAGGTCTGTTAGTCAAAATTAGAACAAGTCACTACAGAAAAGTTGCTTGAAGAATTTAAGTTGCCAGTCATTTCACCTCAGACACTTCTTTTGATCTTCTACCACTCACAGTTATGGAACTTATTAAATTTAGTGGATATTTAAACCCTATCAAGACATTTGAGATGTTTTCAGATGAAGACATCAGACAGAAGGGAACAGGAAATTCTCAACTGCTCTTCAATCTGTGCTTCAGCCTTTCAGACAGAGGCAACGGACTCTCAAGCCACATATTCAAATCACTTCTACTCTCCTGAAGACAAGGATCGTATCCACATTTGGAGAGACCTGGAGACTTGGAGAGAGGTAGAAGCAGACGTTCTCCTGTGGATAAATCAGTGTTGAGTAATTTAAGAGGGTGCTCAACTTTCCCTTTTGGTTCTGGCTGAATCTCAAATGCCAATTTCTTGTTGTCCCTTTTGCCATTGCACTTGTCCGTCAGCTGAACTGTAGGACTCTTTCTTTGCTGTTTTGGGATCTTATGACCTTTCCACCTGCCCTCCCCATTTCCACTATCGCTGTCCTCAGCAGGAGAACTATTTTGGCACACACTCTTCTTAAGTGAGCTTTTCATGATTCTTGGCACAGATTTTCCCCTGATTTGACAGTTATCTAGGACTTTATTTGACCTAGAGGGTAAAATTTGCTGTTTGTTTTCTAAGTGGCTCACTTTTAACATTTCGGTGCACAGGCTCAAATAACTTCCTGAATCCTTGACTTTATCTGCTGCAGTTTGTGGGTCCTTATAACTTTGGAGATCTTTTCTAGAGTTCTCTAAGCTTAGCCCCCGCAGATGTTTTTCTAGTAACATCACATTTTCAATTTCCTGAATGCTGTCAGGAGGAGATGAAAATTCCCCTCCAGGGTTAGAAGTTCTCTTCATTTGTTCTTGCAGTTGTAAGGCGTTTAACAAAGGTACGTTTTTAGCTTTGGGGAAAGCTTCCAAACTTTCCCTAGTGGCTCGATCTTTTGAAGACAAATCATTCTTCTCTTTAGGAAAGCCTGTGTTTGAAACAGAGTAATCTACACCAGTGATTAGATTGGGATCATGTTCTGCAGGATCTGAATGCTGCATGAGGACATTGGCTGCTTTACTGTATGGTAGGGAGCACTGCTTTAAAGAATTACTGCATAGGCCAGACTCAGATTCTGAATACCGAGGAAGATTAACATTTCTTGGAGAAATGCTGAAGGAAGTCCCTTCCCAGTCAATGCCACTCAGCTGCAGATCAGTATTTGCAGATGAGGCCACAGGCTCCTTAGCAAATAATTTTGTTTGAGAGTTTAAAGAATTAAAAGGTTTATATTCATTTTCTGGATTTTGTGAAGCAAGAAAGAAGTTGCTTGGCTTTCCTAATGCAGTAGAAAAATCTGCAGAGTCTGAAAAACAGAGAGATTCACAGCTCTTTTTTGGAAATTTTTGCAGATCAAAAACAGGCCTCAAATCAGATTTTGAATCTTGGCTGAGAATGTTTTCACGTGCAGGTTGCAAGTTCAGATCAGAAAATGTATCTTCTACTTTGCTGTCCCCTGCTAAGCATTCTTTCGCTTTACTTTTCTTCTTACCTAAGGCAACAACAACAAAAGCAATTTTTTAAAAATGAGATGTGAAGTTTAAAAAAGCACCGTGTTTTTGATTTTGTAATCGGGCAATTGTGGGAGAAGTGCGCAAGCTAAATGACTTCATTAAAATCTAACTTGGGTGCAGAAAATTCTGTAGAACAACTGGCAATTTGACAAGCATAGTGACTATTCAAGATATGAAACATAATAAAACAAAACATGCAAAGTTTTCAGTTTACTTTTCTTTTTTTCTTGGCCAATTTTCAACTTCTCCATTTGATAAAAAGCAACCACTTCAGGATAGGCAGCCTCAAATAGCGTTGACTCTTCTATAGTTATTAGAAAGGGACTTGCAGGCTGATCTTCAGTTGCAGCACAGTAATGATCTGGAACAATGAAGCAGAGGTAGAGAAACATATGGTACTTTTGCTAGGTAACTACAGATGATTTCCTTGATTACCATTTTCCATACTCACTCCTTTAGAAAAAGGAACATATAACTGTTTCTTTGGGATTGGAATCTGTATCCTACAGAACCAGTTATGACCTCAGGCTCCTATGTCTAACCCTTACTGCAGACCCTCCTTCTTAATCTGCATGCAATCCACAAATATCTGCCCCTGTGTTTTGACAAATTCTTCACACAACCATATTTGTGCATCCTATCTACAGTATGATAGAAAACTGATTTCACCTTATGAGAAATTATAATGTAACTGTACAATGTACAAGGTATGCAATATATGCCCGGAAGAGCGAGAAAAAGAAATTATCATTTTAAATGCTGTCCTTTTCCATTCTGCAGATGAAATTTCCATATAAAAAGTCAGAACGGTCATTCATTGTCAGCTGACAGATGGTTTCAAGAATTTTAGAAGGAAAAATTCTATCTTTCTCTAAAGATAGTCAGAAGTCAACCTGGGGTTACTAGGCTACAGAAACCTGTACCAAGAAAGGGGCAAAGCCAGAATGCCTATGTGAATTTAATTTCAAAGCACTAATTTTATGGAGAACAAAGACTCCCAATGTTGACAATATTGTGTTTTTATTTCTATTATAGTTTCATTTAATATTTATACATTGTTAAACAGGTCTCCTATATGTGTTTCTTTGTATCTCACCTTTATTATTTTTACAAAGAACTCAAGGTGGTGAACATATAAAAAACACATTTTCCTCCTCCTGTTTTACCCATAATAAAAGTCTGTGAGGGCTAACACAGGAAATGAAAGAACAAGAGGAATCTGTGTACTATAAAACCTGGGATAAGTTTTATGAATGGTGGGATAGGACGGGTTCAGAGAAGGATGCAGTATGAAAATATGTAAATACGAAAATATATAAACATGGATGTATATAAACTAGTATTGCATGAACAAAAATGTAACACCAAAGAAACTTTACCATGTTCACTGATTTTAATATTTGTACTTAATAAAGACTTTTTAAAAAAAAGTCCTGTGAGGTGAGTTGTGCTGAGAGTGAGTGACTGGCCCAAAGCCACACTGGCCCATAGCCTTTCATGGCTAAGGCAGGACTTGAACTCACAGATTCCTGCTTTCTAGCCTGGTGCCTTAACCACTAGACCAGAGGTGTCAAACTCGTGGCATCACGTGATGTATTGCAACTCCCCCCCTTCGCTAAACCAGGCATGTATGTGGTCAGCACTTGACGCATCTGGCCCACGGGCCGCGAGTTTGACAGCCCTGCACTAGACCAAATTGGCTCTGGTTGGACTGAGGGGACAAAAACTGAAAACCTTTATTGGTGACTTTGGGCCAGTCATTTTCTCTCAGCCCAATCCATCCTCACAAGCTGTTGTGAAGAAAAATTGCTTCGTCTTCTTCCCAAGGATCAGATAGTCAGAGATATCTCTCCCAAACATAATGGTTCCATTTCAACGTCATGTTGAATGCTAACTGATAAATTTGTCTTTCACTGTAAATTTGTCATGAAAGATTTTAACTATTTAAGCTAATATCCATAATGACACATGCAAAATAATCTGAAACGAGAAGATACGTTTGTGCATTGGCTGTACAAGTAGCCCTTGACTTATGACCACAGTTGAACCCAAAATTTATATTGCTAAGTGAAACATTTGTTAAGTGAGTTTTGCCCCATTTTATGACCTTTCTCGATACAGTTGTTAAGTGAATCATTGCAGTTGTTAAATTAGTAACATGATGATTAAATGAATCTGGCTTCCCCGTTGACTTTGTTTGTCAGAAGGTTGCAAAAGAGGATCACATGACTCAGGGACTCTGCAATCATAAATACGTACAGTTGCCAAGCATACAAATTGTGATTACCTGACTGTGGGGATGTTGCATGGCTGCAACAGTTGTAAGTGTGAAAAATGGCCATAAATCGCTTTTTTCAGTGCTGTTGTAACTTTGAATGGTCACTAAAAAAACTATCGTAGGTCAAAGACTGCCTGTACTATACACGGAGAAGTATTATATCTCTAATTCTAAATATGCCCACCTCTTCAAAGATTTCTTACTCCAGTTTTAAATTGTACAGGAAAGTACCCTTCTGGTATGCCCACTAATGAGTACTAACCTGGCTTTTGCCATGCAATTTCAAAACAGGGAATTCCATTTCTAATCCGTGCCTTGATTACCCTGTAGAAACAAAAGTTAAGAAAGTCCTAATATTTTTAAAGACAGTGCGCAAAAATGAAACCAGGCATTTAAGAAGCCCACCATGTTTTACCATCCTGCAGATAAGGGTTGCTTCCACGGTTCTTTATCATTCTGTGGCTATGCCCAGGAGTTGGAGTACTGTACAATTGTGTGAGGAAAACATGTACTATTTCTCTGTGTCTCCTAATCAATCCTAGTCAGCTATAGCTCTCTCATAATCATGATGACTATACAGTTGTAGCAACATATGTCAACAAGCATGAGACCAACATAGAGAAGAGGTTCCCATACACCTGGTTTGCGTAGGATGCCCCTAGAGACAATGCAACTATTATCTTTACATTAGTCAGTGTTGATAACTTAAAACCTGACTACCATTAACTCACCCTTCCTTCCCGAGTACCTCAGATCAATGTTCCATAGGCCATGGAAGATAGCCACAACCCACACATTCAGGATGATCATTTATGTTAGTTCACATGGCCGAGCAAGATAAATATGAGTTGCATTCTATGTTTCCTTACACAGATAAAGCCTTGGTGGTGCAGTGGTTAGAATGCGGTATTGCAGGCTGATTTTGCCGACTGCCGGCAGTTCGATTCTCACTGGCTCAAGGTTGACTTGGCCTCTCATCCTTCCGAGGTCAGCAAAATGAGGACCCAAATTGTTGGGCGCAACATGCTGACATTTGGAAATTGCTCAGAGACGGCTGTAAAGCACTATGAAGCAGTCGAAGTGCTATTGCTAGTGCTACATGAAGGGTTTCCTTGAGGCTCCCCTAGATATACTTTCCTGCTCAGTGTATCTTGCTGTTGGAAACACAATGGACAGCAGCCTTTATCTTGCTGTTCTTTAGCAGTCTTTTGGAAAATGGGCTAAAATCCAAAACTCTTGTTGATACTGTAGAATTTCTAATCTTTGAACTGTACCCCTCAGCAGTTTCAAATGCTGTTTTGAATTGTGGGAATATTTTTTTTCTTGAATCTACGTAATGTATTTCAACAGACACACCAGGGAGTCTTAGCTACATCAACATAATGTTAACTCCACTGGTGGCATTCCTGGACTAATGCAGCATCCAACAACAAAGGGAGAGATGGCTTTAGGAACTAATTATAGAACTAATTACCTCACTGGCTGTGTTCAAAGCACAGTTAAATAGACATCTGTCAAGGTGTTTTCATTTGGACTCCTGCCCTGATCAGCAGATTGATGGCCTAAACAATTCCTTCTAATTTTCAATATTTGCTCCTGAAAACACTATGCAGTATGGAGGCCATTTTGTTCGAAAATGCAGAATCGGGAGGAGAGGCGCAGAACAAAACTATTTTCCACTTCCAGTGACAGATATAAAGCAAAACAAAAGGTGGGTTCTAATTAAATTATAAATTGAGTTACCGCAGGGCCTGCAGCTGCTTTGGATCAGTGTGGCCAGACTTCTTTCTGTTCATATCATAGTAAGTCAGAAGGCTACACAATTTCTCACAGGCGTACTGCTCGGTCCACTTCATTTTCTTGACAGCAAACCTCTATTTGAAACAAGTTGGGAAATCACAAATACAACACAGATGGAAATATATCTATTGAACAGCAGCAGCACTGATTCTCCCTGAAGACTTGACACGTTTAGTTTGAAATGTCACGAACTTTTAAAAAATGTCACAAGGACAGAACAGTCACCTCAAAGTAATTTCCAAGCCAAGCAGACATAGAAATATAAAGCAGGGGAAACCAAGAGAGCTGTCTGAGGACAACCAGACTGCAAAATCCACTGAAGCGTGTTCCCAAACATGTGTCCTCTAGATTGGTCACAGCAGTCAGTACAGTACAATAGCAGCCCAGTATGAGGAAACCTGAGTTGGGGGAAAACTGTTATCTGTACCAGAGAGATTTCAGGCTGTCTGAGAATGTTCTCTTCTCTAACCTTTGTTCTATTCTGGTTAGGCTGAAAACCGGTGGATTCCAGAGCCCTCAGAGAGATGCCTTGAAACTGATTCTCTCCCATGTTATTTTCCTTGTCCAAAGCTTGTTTTTCTCCTTCCATAGCTATACCTCCTTGCCTTTCATCCCCAATTTCGTTCATTTTGACCTATATCTGTTTCATGATTATAGGAGCAGCCATATAAAGTCCCCAAGGTGTTGTTGTTTTTTTCAAGAGGCAACTAGACTTTCTGGTTTTTCTTTGAAGACGTTTCGCTTCTCATCCAAGAAGCACCTTTGGGACAACCATGACCTGGATGACTAAGAATCTCCAAAGACATTTAGCCATATAAAGTGTTTAAATAAAGGAATACATAACATATGTATACAGACTTTCAACTGGTTGACATTAAGAAAGTAGTCCTCTAGTCAAAGAAATCACACGGGGTTCTGGGACACCTGCTCCAACCCATTTATCTTGGAATAAGACCTACAAATGTCATATCTGGTTATTTGCCTGAAACTGAGGATATTGACATACCTCAGTATAGTTCCCTCAGCACAAACCAAAGCAGTTACATCCCTGCTTGTTTATGTGGTAGAACAGCATGCAGTTCTACACTGAAAGCCATTTCCCAGAAAGAGATCAGCTTCCCTTCATCGCATGTCTTAAAGCAGATGCTGTACAACCATCTCTTTCTCTTGGGTATGTTTTAATTTGTTTCCCTTTACCAAGAGAAGGATGGTCTTAATGGACTAAACTGTATTCAATATTGAGAACATTTTAGCATGCAAGGTAGTGTCTTAATACATACTTGAAAAGATAATAAATTTGGCCTTTGGCACCAACTTAATTTCACTGGTTTGTCTTTGCTGATGAGATATTCGTGGATAACCTTAGCAGAGAAAAAGTTAAAAAAAATAAAGGCATTTATTATTTATCTTATTTATAGGGTAAAATACTTGAGGGAGATAGTTATAGGTTAAGTGATTCTATTTATGCATGCATGCATGACTTGTAAAGTTACCTCAGGAAAGGGAAAACCTTCACATGCCTTGGCTTTTCTGTAAATAAAATATACACGTCTCAGATCTATGAACGTCATAGAGGTCTTTCTGAAGCAATCCAGAGCAAATTATATGAAAATACACCTACTTTTTAATACCTTCCTCCACTAAGCTCTGTTGCTGCTCTGATTTAGAAGAGTGCCAGTCGCAGGGACAGCAGTAGTTAGTATCCTGGGGCTCACAATATCCCACACTACCACAGATATGACATCCCATGTGCTCATGATCTTTATAAGAACCTACAAGAAAAAGGAAAGAGGATTGCAGGCTAAATATTTTTCTTAAAGGACAAATCTGTCCCATTTTGTGGGATATGTAACATATATATAATGTATATATAATGACCGAAGTGGCAAAAATGAAGTGCACCTTTCCTTGTGCAAGCAAAAGAAATGATGACACATTTATTTATTTGACCTATAATCCAATTTGACTTAGGGTGATACATTGAGCTTCCTCCTCCTTTCCCCCCTACAATAACTTTTCTATGAGGTAGGTGAGGTTGAGGAAAAGGAACTGGCCCAAAGGCACTCAGTGACCTTCCTTGGCTGAAGGTAGCTTAGACATTGGTCACCTACTCTTAGTCTAATAACTCTACCATTACACTATATTACACTGTTTATGGGAGCAAAATGTTACCAGTTAAATTAAAACTTTCCAGTTTAATGTTCAAATGGGTTCACATAATGGCTTGCTTGGTTTGGGTTTAGATGCTGTTGAACTTAGCTACTGTAGCTGGTAAATCATGCTTTAGGCTAGAGCATTTATTCCCCAGACCTTTTGCTAATGAACAATCGTCTTTCTGATGTGGCATATGGACTACATGAGACAATACAATGCTAATTATATTAACAAGTACTGGTATGTTTAAAATAAAAGGGTTGTATTGGTCGTTGTTCTGAGTTCCTCCGCTTTCTGAAGTAAGAGCCTTACCATACTTATCAAAGTATTTGAATAAATACCCATGTGCTTCATTTAAATTTATGGTTTAGCAATGAGTTATTATTTCATACATAAGATTCAGAAAATTACAATTAATTTGGCTCAGAGTGGTGTCAAATTCTAATAATTCAGATACATAGTTAAAGAGAAAGTTTAATTTTTCTGCCAAAGTATCTGAATGTTATCAACTCAGGAAACTTTTTGTAACATAATCTAACCTGCTGTTTTGTACTCTTTGTAGCCTCGGCACACAGCTTTCTCCATGCATCTGGATAATATATTATTCCCTTTTCTAGTCTGAGGGAAACAAGATTTTATTCTTTTACCTGAATCTGATTTGTGCTTGCTCTGAAAACCAGAGTTGGATTGTCAAATGAGAGAAGGGAATTCACTTATCCAGTTAACTAGAGGTTTACTTCTGTAGTCCCATACCATTTTAGCATTACAAGTTTTGTTAATTCACAATTCTACTGTATGGGGACAGGCATAAAACTATAGCTTATTGTTGATTATGCAGGAGCCCAACAGTTTGCTGCAGTATCTGACAGTATATAAAGTCCAAATCAATTCTACCACATGGAATTGCTTTGACCAGGGGCTGTATTTTCTTTTCTTTTCAGTAGACAGGAGATGGTGATCACAGCTCATCATCATGATAACCAATCAGTCTTTACACACCAGGGTGCCCAATTCAAAGGGAGACTTCAATACACAGAATCTATTTTCTGAAGTGGCTCACCTGGATGATGGCACACAGAACAGTGAAGCGGTTTTTTAGCTGTCAATACTGGGACTTCACCGGATTGGAAATGGTCTTTCCAGGACTCAAATCTAAAACAATATTGAAATGGTGATGAATGTACAGCGCTGAAAAATAATCCCATCTCTACACACAATGTATATACGTTCACACATTATAAATCTGAATCGTGTGAGGAATTTGCTCCCTGAAAGAAAGAAAAAGGAAAAAATATGAAACGCAATTTAAAAATAACATACCTTTGCAGTAAACTCTGTCCTTTCAAAGTTTTGATCAACTTTAAAGCCTGTTCTTTTCCTACTCCAGGAACTCCCTTTGAGAACCAAGAGAAGAAGTATTTTGATAGTTTAGATAAATGTACAAAAGTATAGACTATTGTTTCTAAACTGCATGACTTTCATTCAAACTATGAAATCATAAATAATTGGGCAAACATTATTAAGACATGTGGCCGTTTGAGTATTTTTTTTGCAGTACAGGCAGTCCTTGACTTACAAAAGTTCATTTAGTGACTGTTCAAAGTTATAATGGCAGTGAAAAAACTGATTTATGACCATTTTTCATATTTACAACCACTGCAGAATCCCCACGATCATGTGATCAAAATTCAGACGCTTGGCAACTGGCTCATATTTACGACTGTTGCACTGTCCTGGGGTCACGTGATCACCTTTTGCGACCTTCTTACAAGCAAAGTCAATGGGGAAGCCAGATTCACTTAACAACCATGATACTAGCTTAACAACTGCAGTGATTCACTTAACAACTGTGGCAAAAAAGGTCATAAAATGGGGCAAAATGCACTTAATGTTTCACTTAGCAACAGAAATGTTGGGCTCAGTTGTGGTCGTAAGTTGAAGACTAACTGTAATCACAGTAAAATATCAGTTCATGAATGGGTGGCCATGTAAGTCAAATCAACAAATGAATTACAAATTATTTATGCTACATTATCCTTAGCTGTATGGTGCTGAGAAAATGGCCACTTTTTAACAGGATAACTGATTTTTTTTTTAAAGTTGGATTACAGATCAAGTGTCTTTTACACATGGACTATAAAAATGTGTTCAGTAAATAAAAGTTTCTGAAATTTCAAAATCCACAAGTGTGACTCAACATGGCATAAAAACAGAGACAAACCACTTCAGCAGATCAGACTAGTAGAAGTAAACCTGGAACTAGAATGGAAGAAGGGGAGGGCACAGGGAGTTTTCTTTCATTTCATTTTTTAAAAGGGAGCCCATGGATTAAAGCTTGCTAAAAGCTGACCCATTAGGTCCCAGCTTCCCTCACTGTCACATTTGACCATGTGCAACTATCATTTGTTACAAACACACCTGAGCTCAGGCTGGCTTTTCCCATGCGGTTGCAATGTTTGAAAGCAGTAATATATAGATACCGTGTTTCCCCGAAAATAAGACCGGGTCTTATATTAATTTTAGTCCAAAAAAACACACTAGGGCTTATTTTCA
>JAOYMU010000192.1:8513648-8524889 GCA_025802295.1 Psammodynastes pulverulentus | reverse complement strand
TGGAAAATAAAAATGAAACGGAATACTATAAAAGCTGGAATGATGTATACAAATGGTTAGAAAAAAAGTTTAAGTTTATTTAATGATTGGATTTAGAACTATTAAATATATGTATATAAACTGATGTAATCACAAGAGTATAAATATTAGAGGACAATTTAATATGCACTAAATAGATCGCTGTAATGAACTGCCGCACGATATATCGTGCAGATTAGATCTTCTTTATATGTTAATTTGTGTCTTATATGGTTGTTATGTCATGTTTGTTTATATGTTTTTTATACTTGAAACTTAATAAAAACTTAAAAAAAAAAGAACTGCTTGTATAAAGATTGGACAACCATTTTGAAATGGTACAGGGCTTCCTGCCTGAGTAGGGGGTTGGACTAGAAGACCTCCAAGGTCCCTTCCAACTCTGTCATTCTATTGTATTTACAACAAACAACAGGATGGAAGTATAGAATGGCCCTATTTGTATGATGTCATCATCTTCATGCCAATCTATACCAGAATGTTTTGAAATAAATAGAACTGAACAAAAGCAATTGCTCTAATATAAATTTGTGTTTAAAAATCTAAAAGTACAAACTTAAGAACAAATCTATGAATTCTAATGTATTCTGGTTTTAAGAGAACAGTTCTGACCTAAGGATGGTGGAACCATCAAAGCAAACTCTACATTGTCCCACATGCTTGACAATTAGGTCCTCTAAAAGGGCCATTTTGCTTGGACTAAAGCATTTTCAAAAGGCTTGAAACAAAACCATGATGCAGCTTGGCACCCAACGTCTTAACAGCAGTGCCTCGTGTCACATCACTAGCAAAGAGGAGTTTCTGTGTGTACGCATCAAGTGCATAAAAGCCAAGTCAGATTAGCCTTACTTCAATCTTTGGTGACATGTTCCCCCACATCAAGGCAGATCCTTGATGGTTTACAAAAGCATTACGGTAATTAACAGGAAGGTGCAATGTGTTGGATTCAGTTCCAGAAAGTTGCTTCAGAAAATGCAGGGTCATGAATACAGAATCTGATTGCTATGGTTTAAAGCAGCAACAGCTGCACATCCCTTCTAGTTATTTTCTTGCATACTTAACAGCCCATATAGTTGGTATAAAGGCACCAGTTGCTTTTGACATGTCACTATGGCACCGGAAGCAATATCCACTCCAGGGTGGCCATTCTGTCTAGCTGAGAAATGTGGAATCATGTTGGTTTGGGTGCAAAGCGATGAACTGAGTTGTCATTCCTTCCTTATCTGGCTCATTTGATCAGCACAAGAAAAAAAAATATTTTTTATCAGATATTCATGCTGTGCTGGAGAAAACAACCCAAACAAAATATTGATTTGAGCCATGACTTATGGTAAACAGAATAAAATGGATAGATTTCTTTTTTATACTGACAATGTTTTACAGTAGACTATTTAGATGAGCTATTTCCAAATTCCTTCTGCTTTTTTTCTTTCCAGGCAAGGTCTGTCCAAAGCGTAATAGAATGAAATCATTATTTCTAAAGACCTCAATACATCAGTTTGTTGATGCTGCCAGAATTATATTAGTCTTTTCAATCACTACTGCACACTAATATCTCATGCTTCTCTTATGCCATCCTAAGACATAAGATTTTTCTAAAATATAAACAGGCCAATAGAATCCATTGTTATTTTCACAGAAATTGGCTTGTTAGCTGAGATCCAGTTAGCAAAGCATTTGAATATCTACTCCAAATAGCACTGTCAATCTGAGCATCTGATAAATTACCTTGTCATCTTTTATAAAAATCATAAGCAACACTGGAAGCAGGGTCATTCTTAAATAACAAGTCTTTCTTAAATAAGACCAATTCTTTCCTGTACTTTTTTGTAGTCATAACTCTTTAACATCTTATTCATACATTTGTTAATTGTTGAATATTTTATTACTGTGTCTCTATCCACAAAGTAAGCAATCAGGAAAAATTGTAAACTGATCAGCGTTGTGGAAGTTAGATGGTATGTGGATTTAATAAATTATTATTGCTGGTTCCAAGGTCACTCAGATGCTAAGATCCACCTAGCACATTCTTCTCAAAACTAGGGCAGGTTTGATGGTGTTAAAGGTATTGTCACAGGATGTAAGCTGTTCTAATAAATTATTATTATTTTCCTCAACTTTCTTCTGCCCATTTTAGTCTCTTAACCCACTCTTATTTTCTTGGAGCTGGTGGTACTCACATCTATGCACAGAAGCATAGTCAACCTGGGTTTTGTAAATTGTAAAATATCTAATACAATTCAAATTTCAGAATTGCTCACAAACAGGCCCAGAAAAGCAGGCACGTTCAGCTGTAGGGAAGGCAATAGGCGGAGGCTGAATCAAGAGACAGAAAGACATGGGAAATGATAGCACAACTTTATAATGCACTAATGAGCTCACATTTGGAATACTGCATCCCGTTCGGGTTACCACAATACAAAAAAGATGCTGAGGCCCTAGAAAGAGTGCAGAGAAGAACGATAAAGCTGATAAGGGGTCTGGAGGCTAAATTGTACAATGAATGGTTAAGGGAACTGGGTGTGTCTAGCCTAATGAAGAGAAGTATTAGAGGTGACGTGATAGCTGTCTTCCAGTACTTGAGGGGCTGTCACAGAGAAGAGGGGGCCGACTTATTCTTCAAAGCACCTGAGGGCAGGACAAGAAGCAAATGGTGGAAGTTTGTTGTGGATGCTCCAGCGCTGGGGGTTTTCAAGAAAAAAATTTCTCCCTTTGTTAGTGGTTAAGGTGCTGACCTAGAACTCCAGAGACAGTGCGTTCTAGTCCTGCCTTAGGCATGAAAGGTGACTGACTTTGGGTCAATCATTCTCTCTCAGCTCAAACCGCCTCACAGGCTGTTATTGTGGGGAAAATAGGCAAACAAATCTGATAAATAAATAAAATAGGAGGAGGAAGAAGTATTAGATGGACTAGAAGACTTCTAGCCTTAAGATTCTGTCAATTTGTGCTGAGGTAGAAGTTACACCACCTCTAAACATGACAGAATTAAGGACAGGTTGCATCTGTTTTGTTCTTTCTACAAAATGAAGCATCTCCTGCACAGGCAGAAGGAAGGAGGAACATGGCTGTGCAGTAAAGAATAGTGTAATCTGGAGGCTCCATAAAATTGCTGCAATTAATCATCTTTCTCATTAATGTTTTTCTAGATACTCATGATACCCACTGTTGCTTTTTGGCTTTTTATTTTTTAAACATATCCAGCAGGAAATAAATAACTGAATGTATCTGAGGTTAACATTAAAACTTAAATACTTCTTGTATCTCCATGGCTGTACAAATATCAACTAATTAAATTTTGCAGTGCAAGTGAGGTATGTAAGAAACATGATTTTGGTCTTTTTTTTTTAATGATCGTGCTTTGTTAAGAATGTTCTTATTTGGAACTCTTGTAATTATTTTAATTGTCACAAATGCAGATAAAATAACAAAATCTGTTTTCATAATATTAACTACCGTACAATTATCCAGATTTAAATCTCCCAGAAAATGCATATTTCCTTATTTCTTCTTAATTTTATATTTTTGATTTCTTCTGAAATTATTATTTTTAAATAGTAGTTCATGATTTTTCTAAACAACTTGAGGTGCTGAACGTATCTAATACTCATTCCTCCTCCTATTTATTTATTTATTAGATTTGTTTGCCGTCCATTTTGCCTATTTTTCCCACAAACAATAGACCTGTGAGGTGGGTTGGGCTGAGAGAGAATGGTTGACAAAGTCAGTCATCCTTCATGCCTAAGGCAGAACTAGAACTCACTGTCTCCAGGTTTCTAGGTCAGCACCTTAACCAACCAAAATGGCTCTCTAATTAATATAACATAATAAGTATATAATTTTGATAAATTGATTCAGTAAGAATTCAATTCTTTGTTATGCACATAAAAGTTAAGAGAATAGGCAGAAGTTGAAAGAAAGAAAAGAGAGAGAGAGAGAGAGAGAGAGAGAGAGAGAGAGACAGACAGACAGACAGACAGACAGAGAGAGAGAGAGAGAGAAAAGAAAATACCATTGTCTTTAAACGGTATCCCAGTTACTTCACTTTCACCTACAAATCCAGGGACAGACCACAAAAGTAGAACATAAAAAAAATACAAAACTGTATAACAAAGGCACCAGAGCTCAACTCACCTTCCATAAAAATAACTAAAATTAGATTTTTACATCTTTCCCCCCGTCTCTTGAATCCCAGATTTCCAAGGATCTGAGGCTTCTATTTACATAGCTTTGAGCTATTTTGCAAAAAGGTTAAAAAAAAATTGAGAGGGGAATTTTCCTCTACCAACTCTCTAGAGCTGTCCAAGGTTAGCCACAATAATGGCAAAAAACAATTGATATCACGTTGCAAGCTTTGCCCTATCATACTTAGATTGTGATGTTGCCCACTAGCACATACGTGATACAATGCCCTTTGCCCTATGGATGCCCATGCTCGACTGACAGATTAAATGTCATTGATCTGGATTTCAGTGTGGGTCAGATCTGGGTTTTCCTTTAATTTTTTCCTATCTGAGCTGTTTGAGGTGAGATTTCCCTCCATTCACTCAAGCATCCTATAATTATATTTGTGGTGCCATCCCTAGGCCTAGGATGAGTCTGATAATCACCGTTCAAACATCATTCTGGGGAATTAATGGTTCTCTGCCTGCTGCCTGCATATAATCAGTTTCTCACCCTCTGGATTTTTCACTGTCACCGAGCGACTGGAGCTCTTCTACCCACCGAATTGGAACTATTAATTCCTCACCTCAAGAATTACCTTTTACTGAAGCAAATATACTCCATTTCATCAGGCACGACTGGGCCACATACCTATCAAGATCTCACCCCATCATATTCTGAGAGTAAGGGATAGAATCAGACCAGATTTTGGTCTTTACTATTTCTTTACTGAAGTAAATTAAATATTGTAACGTTGAATATCTAAAGTTTGATAAGCGGTTACAAAGATTAGCATTTTCATCTAAGGGAAAGGGGAAGAAAATGAGGGAAGTGGGAAAGCAGGAGAAACTCTCTGATACTTTCAAGGAATCGGATTAATATATATTCTAAGAAAATATACTTTTTTTCAGAGCAAAATTATATCCATGTAAAGCAAGTTTTCACTGCCCATTGCAAAGACCCTTGGAACCTTGTTGAGGTCTCAGGGATGAGGATGAGGTGAGGTAAAAAAGGAGTCACAGATAATTTTTAAAAAATCTGGCTCATGAAGCTAAGAGTCTCTTCTTCTTCCTCCACTTTTGGTGTACAACTGAACTTTTAAAAAACTTAGAGCATTCAACTATTCTTTCCCACAATATACCACATTTATGGGACATCCCTTTTTTCAACCTTTCCATCCATGAAGGAGTACAATATCTCTGCTCCTGGTGTAAAGTAATGTGCTGAAATTTAACTGAATTAACCTACCATGGTCTGATCTTAGCTTATTTTGGTGAATCACAGTTGTAAAGTCTTTCACAACATTTTTTCCTATGCCTGTTATTCAAAAGCAATACAGAAACTTCATCAGTATGGCCAATATTGTTGTATGTACAATCTGGAGTTCAGATATGGAGAACAACTTTTGTAAAGAACAGTATGGAATGCCTTTTTGTTTAAAGGTGCATCAGGTTCAGTTTTATAAAGGCAAACCTTTATTTGAATCAGTTCTATACCTAGCCTGCCTGGGGTATATTCTACAGGTAGTCCTCGACATACAACAGTTTGTTTAGTGACCGTTCAAAGTTATCATGAAAAAAGTGCAATTTTTTCACACTTATGACTGTTGCAGCATCCCCATGGTCATGTGATCAAAATTTGGATGCTTGCTCACATTTATGATGGTTGCAGTACCCCGTAGTCATGTGATTGCCTTTTGTGACCTTCTGACAAGCAAAGTCAACAGGGAAACCAGATTAACTCAACAACTATGTTACTAATTTAACATAAGTTTGTATCATTTTCCAAGCCATTAATAATAATAAAAATAAATATTTCCTTCATGTGGTTTCAGTTTCTTCAATTGCAATGATTCACTTAAGAAATGTGGCAAGAAAAGTTGTAAAATGGGGCAAAACTCACTTAGCAACATAAATTTTGTGGTTGTAAGTTGAGGATCACCTGTAGTGAAATAAACTTACTGCTATGTATAATTCTAGTTACGGATTTTTGAAATCATCAGCTAGATTAGCCACCTAAGAGCAAAATTGCTTTGAATTAAAATACAGCGATCAATAGGTGATATAATTCAATTTCTCTCCCTAAATAGGAAGAACATGCTTTCAGAGTTTAGGGTGGAAAGAAATTGCTGTAATTAATTTCCTGTTAATTGCTAAGAGTTTTTTAAAATAAACTCATTAAACCTTTATGTGGTCTAATTTCCTAGTTTTGTTTGCAAGGAAGTGCAATTATCACATGAAGGAAATATTTATTTGTATTATTATTAATGTCTTGGAAAATAACTGGATTTTATAAAGTGACATGTTTGTTTTTCTACCCCTATGTGGTACTATCCAAGAAAATGCTGTAGTTATTTGATTTATTCAAAATGTTGCAATGCCACAAAACTCTTCTTTGTCTGGAATGCAAATATAGAAATATTAGTACATATTAAAGTTAACTTTCAGAGAGTTCACACATCTTTGTGACCAACACTTTTTGATAAATTCTTTACTTAAAGCTACCATATCTGGGCCACAGATAAACTAGATGGATCATCAGATGGCAACAAGGAGTACAGAAAACTAACATTTGATAGACTCCTGGATAATTTAGATTTCTGCAGTACAGATATGGCAGTCCTAGACCTTGGATCTGGCAGGTTTTATTTTAGTTGGTGACAATTAGATTCAAAAGATCTGGAGTCCATATATCAAATTATTTCACACCTCAAATTCATTCTTCAGGAATTATTTCCTGCTCTCTGAGTGCCTCACAACATCCCAGTTTCTATGAGCCAAACAAAGCCTTCTAGCTGATCTATGGGAGAAACCAGTACCCACTCTCTATGCCTGCAATGAGGAATATAAGCCATCTCTCTGCTTTGCTAATCCCCTAAAATAATAACAAGGACAAGTGCATTCCAGTTTAGCAGCTTAAATGAAGTACTGAGAAATGGCAGAAGGGCACTGTGTTAAGTTGCAAAGCAGTTACTCAGTTATTGGATGTTTGAGTCAACCAGAGCAGACAAGGATGGGGTTCTTTAAAAGAAGCAAGTAACCCCTCCTGAACTTCTCTCTTTTGCATACTGTACCGCTATCTTTAAAGATTCAAAAGCCTATTCCCTTTTCAGGGCTTTCCGCCATTTCCTGTTTTCCCCGATACTTGAATATAAATCTTTATTCTTTCTTTTAAATAAAATATCAGATTTAGGGAAGTATTACTTAATTCTCATAATCGTTCTAAAAAAGAGAGTCACGTTGCTGAATTTTGGTTTTTTTCAGGGGACAATAACAGTAAAATGGTATCTGCCTGCAATACAGTCATGAAAGCCGCTATG
The DNA here is from genome assembly GCA_025802295.1 of Psammodynastes pulverulentus. Lineage (NCBI taxonomy): Eukaryota > Metazoa > Chordata > Lepidosauria > Squamata > Psammodynastidae > Psammodynastes > Psammodynastes pulverulentus. Next base: position 8,517,373 of record JAOYMU010000192.1, on the reverse strand, counting down.
GTTCACTAAATGAAACCATATGGTGGTTTAGATATCAGCATGCAACTGAAGGGACTTCCTGCTTACTAAACATGTCCAAAAAATTTACCGTGATATGTTACGTATTGTAAATTCTGATACAAGAAACCCCTATGCAGGTTTTTTATTATTATGGGCAGAAAGTTTCACCACCTATTTAGTGAGAAATGAATTCCAACTCTTGGAAATGTTTAAGTCTCTAAAATCTTAAGATATCTCAAGACTTGGAAAAAAGATTGCAGTGTAAATGTTGGAATATCTCTAAAATTACAACTTAGGGAAAACATATTATCGGTATTAAAATAAGAATTTGGGAAACAGCCTAAAGAAGTGGGACAAAATCCTTCCTCAAAATTTCTGGAATGAATTTCAATCTAAATAATACTGAGATACGTAACCTCATTAGACAGTATCTGCATTCATAACACTGTATAATTCTTCTTCTTCTTTTGAAAGGGCAATAAACTGAATTGCTGGCTAATAGCAACTAATACTTGGTTACTATGCCCAGGCACTCTTAAATTCCTAAACACTCACATGAACAGGGTTCACTCATTGTGCTGTTATGATTTATTTCAGGATTGGGGAACTATGGCCTTTTTATGACTTGTGGACTTCAACTCCTAATTCTTGCTGGCTCAAGAATTCTGGGAGTTGAAGTTCACAAGTTATAAAGGGGCCATAGTTCCCCACCTCTGATTTATTTAGTCATAGTTATGGAATAAGTCACAATTGACTGGATTCATCCAGCAAATTAAGTCGAAAATCAAACTAAATATACTATGGCTTAGTGTGATGTGTGACCCCACCAATATACTCAGCATGAGTTCCCAAGATTTTATTAACCTCGCTAACCTGTATGTGGCACTTCCATGGAAATCATTTATGCAGTTGCTATTACAACTGGTAAGAATCTACAAGTATTGCAAGGAGAAAAGTACTAAGAGTTGACTCCTGCTCCAGCCATAGAACACATTCTCTTAGGCAGGGATAGCCAACTCTAAATATTGGTGAACTTTTCCCAGAAGCTCCAGCCAATGGAACTAATGGTGAGTGATAATGAGAATTGTGGCTCAGTAATATTTGGAAGACCCACATTACCACCTCCTGTCACAGAAGTCAAGAAAAATCTTCCAGGCTGCTCATATGCTTCTGCCTTAAACCAGAGAATATGCTCAGAAGAAATCAGCTGCATTCAGCCTGTAAAAGAGCAGCAGAGAGTCTTCTGATCTTTCATCTAATGCGACCATTATGTCGATAAATAAATAGCAGTGTCAGGGTAAGTGCAATATAAATGATACAGTGTTTTATTCCGCAAGGGAACTATACAGAAAGTTTCATTAAATTCTATTTAATAAAACATTAATAGAGGCGTTTCTTGATTCCCGTGGATTCAAGGGCTCTACAGTCTAGTAATCTAGTAGCCTAGAAATAAGGAGGTTCTAGAGACCATGTATGTAAAAAGAGGCATGTATAGATTATGCAGATAAGACGTTCAAAGGAGCAGCAACAATAAATGGGACATAAGCAACACATATTCAACTGAAGGTCCTACGGAAGAGGGCAGTTAGTAGACTCTACATTTTCCAAGTCAGATATGCCCAAAATGTGCATGTACCATTACTAGAGTTACAGAGTTGTCTGGAAAGGTCCTTGAAGTTTAATAAGCAAGTATGATCCCTTTTGACTAGTTTAAGCATGGTCGGTGGGCAACTATAGTTGTTTATTTTAACCCCAAAAAAGTCACATCAAATTACATTTGGAAGTGATCTGATCCATGCCTAGGGACTGCTGCTGTATGTTTCTTATGTTATCCTACACAACCACAATATATTAATTGACTGTGTTTTTTAAACATATTTTAACCTACTACTTCCTTTGATTTAACTTTTAGTACCTCCCTCTATCAAAAAGTGGCTAATTTATATTTCAGCTTCTGATATTTGTTATTTATGGTTGAAAGAGATAGCTGAAATTAATTTCCACATTCTATGCACTATTCTGAGGGAAACAGATATCCCCAAGCAGCAAGGGGTTTGTAAGATCAGTGAACACCCATTGTAATTTATGCACAGAGGAAATAAAGCGAATTCTTTCCTTTTGTACTCCACTTCTAGCTTTAGCTACCTAATCTTCCAGCACAAATGTTTTCTTCGGTGCTATTTTGTCCTGCTTGAGATATATAATTAAGAGAGCAAACTTGAACACCAAGCACACTGGAACAGCTCTGCAATCAGTGATTCTGTTGAGAAAAATACAGCAATTCATGCAAACTCCAGTGAAAACCAAAGAGAATGAGAGACAAATTTGCTTTATTTAATGAAAATAAAGATGCTATCCCAAGGTGCTAAAATGTTCAGTCTATGATTAGCAGAAACATGACCTGACTTTCAACTACTGTCTTTCACAATTATACAAGATATCTAGACTGATCAGTAATAAGGCACCAGCCTATAAACGATGCTGTTCAAATGCACTTTGTATTTACCAGAAAAGAAACCAGTTGTGACAGTGCATAATTGTTGCTGATCTATCAGTTATGATCAGAGTGCTGTAAACACAGTAAGGAAAAGCTGCTTCTTCAAAGCCTTGTTATATCATTTATCTGGATAGGTGAGGCTTTAAAATTTAGATACAGGAAAGGACTATGCACATTAACTTTAACCCTTATATCTCCATGTTCCATCTGCCTTATTCTCTCATAACTTTGTAAAGAAGCTGTAATTGTGTTTGAATGCAAGGACAAGTCTATGTGATTTTGACCCCTACTTTACTATGGTCCAAGTTTGCACTGACAGTTTACCTATGCTGGCTCTTAAGAACAGAACCTCTATTGCATCTAATGGACAGAATCTTGCTAAACTAAAGCTAGAACTTTCTAGCCTGTAAGATATATCCTGAGAGATTCTAAGGTGTGGATACCCCAACCCTTTTCCCCCTTTCCCCCATCCAGTTTGGGAACACACAGTCTCTTAATCTGGACCTGTTTCTAGGAAGACTCTGAGTTGGCCAAAATACTCTCCTCTGCTGTTACAGATAATATTCTATCGCAGGTGAGTTGGTTGCCAAATACCTAAAATGCAATCATGTGAGCATGATATACATGTTTGTGCAGCTATCGGAATTCTGGAACTAGATCATAAGTAGCTTTTGGGGGGGTCCATTGTAACTTCAAACAGTTACTTAGTAATCGGTCATAAGATGAGGGCTAACTATTCAATATTTCCTGTACAACAAACTGCAGAACTTCCATTTTGCCTGCTTTAATGACTTGCCCTCTGCAGTACTGGAAGGAAGACATAACAATAGCATTTTGCAGAGCAAATTTGATTTTGTGATCTAAAAGAACCTGAGGCTTTAAGTCTAAGACCACGTGTTCCTTCAATGCCTTTTCTATAGCAAGTGGTGTCCTACTTTCAAAATTCTGGTTCCTCATAGAAGTTCTATCTGTGTCCAGAATGCTGTTTATTTTATATTGTTGGATTGAAACCTTAACTTCTCCAAAAGAAAATTTCTTACATCTGCCACAGCTTTATGTAGAAAAATATTTTTAATATTAGCATTGTATAACTATATAACATTTGCATGCTTTTATGCTGTTTTTCTTTTATGATATGTGTTTGGTTTATTCAAATACAGTGGTACCTCGGTTCACGAACGCCCCGGTTCACGAACAATTCGGTTTACGAACAGAAAAGTTCATAAAA
>JAOYMU010000192.1:8430325-8440773 GCA_025802295.1 Psammodynastes pulverulentus | reverse complement strand
CACCTTCAGGAGCCATCCTGATTGGCGGAGCCGTCTCTGAGTCGAAAGCTTCGCTTTCCGCGCGAGTCCTTTTTTCAGATCCGTCTCTCAGCCCGCTTCCCCCATTGTTGTGATCTTCTCCCATAACCCGATCCCCCCAAAATTCCCGCTCGCGTGCGTCTCTTGCAGGCTTGGTCTTCGCTGATCTCCCTTTTTCCCAACCTCCATCCCTTCGTGGAGGTGGGAAACCACCGAGAGGAGAGGGCGTGTTGTGAGGGGGAAAATAAAAATCTCCCGCGCTCGCTCCCTCTTCTTCACACTCAGAGAAGCACCATTACAACACACACGCGTGTACACACGTTTACGTCCATACCCCTGGAACCATATATCAACATACTATGCGCTCTTCTTTAAAGGTTACACGTGGCTTCACCCGGGATTTCCTACAGAGCATAAAAACATCGATTACTTTAACTCAAGAAATTGGAGGAAGTACGGTCGCAGTCAGCTTTGGGGAAGGGGGACCGTCATAATGGATTGGATGACCTTGGGGATAAGCATGAGTCACGCGAACTGTTTACTCTAGAAAGCAGACCTTTCCTTGGTTCTTATAGACCACCCTGTCCTTGAATGGCTGGGTGGACTGGTCATTAACATTTGAACAACTATAAGTCCATGGATTTGCCGTACGCTAAATAAATAAATCCTTGGTTCTTAAAAAAGTGAGTTGAAATGTCAGGGTCTTTAGCCTGCCATTTTTTCGTTGTTGAAGTCAGACGCAAATGATTAAGCTAGAAATCAATATTCGTTTTTAATGTCCTCGCCCCAAGAGAGTTATGGCGGTTTTTGTTTGTTTCCGTATTACGGTTTTCTGAGGCAAAAAAGCCCCCTAGCAAAAGAAGTTCTCCACGTAACGCTGCGTTTTCTCTTTGCGGATGGAGGGGCTTTTTCTTCTTCATCATCTTCTTCCACAATCGGACAACAAACACAACATAAATCCGCGCTCGCATAGGAAACTACATCATCACCAATAACGCGGCTCGTATTCAACTTTGTTAAGACGCTCAAGAGAGAGGGGAAAAACCGGATACAGCGACAACCTAAGCGTATTATTTGAGTTTCTAAGTACCAACATATGGTCCATAACCGCACGGAATCTCCCCAATTACTCCCTTCGCGTCCAAATGCTTTGGACGGCGGGGATGGAGGGAGCGAGAAAGAGACAGAGATGCAAAAGAGTCAGTTTGATATCTGACGGATGCCGTCAAACACCTAACCAACAATTTTGCTGGCTATGCGTCAGATAGAGAGATGTATATATTTGAAACCCCGGTCAATTATCCCCTTCCCCTCCTCTATTTCTCGTTCTCTCCTTCCTGCATGGTCTTCGCATCGCCAAAAGCCCACAAATCAAATCCTGGTGGTTTTTTTTGTCGCCGCCTCAAGCTGCTCGCCCCCTTTCCCATTCTTTATGCTTGGTCAAAAGCAAGGCGATGCGCGGTGCCAACGGAGCTCTTATTATGTCAATGCATCGCTCCCGAAGTTGCGAAGAGAAAAGAAAAAAACCGCGGCAGTTCTTTGACAGCGCGTTAACCTCTAGGAGCGCAGAAGAACACACTTACTGCTTGCGGCGTGCGCGGTCTTCCGCAGCGAAGGATGAAATTCAACGGCACAGGTTTCTGGTTTGAGTTAAAGAATAACAGCGAAGGTCGGCTCAGAGTCAGGAGTTGAACCGGTCCTCGCTCGCCTCTTCCTAACTATCTGACTGCCGCTTAAAATCCTCTTCGGATCGCTTCGGCGACCCTCGGAGCAGCTGCCGCGCGTTCCCCCCGCTTTGCTCTGCACTGCAGATCAGGAATCCCGGAGAAATTTGAAGGATCCCTTGCAGGATGAGAGCTTCCGTGCGCAGGCGCTAGCCGACAAACCCTGGGCCGGTATAAGGTTGAAATCGGCTGCCCGTCGCATCTGCGGCTTTGCAACGACTGAGCATGCTCCCTTTCAAACCGAGCAGGCGCAATCGGACCGCTTGAGGCTGCAACCCCGCGCTCCGAGTCGAGAGTTTGCCCACGCAGCTCTCGGTGGTTGACAACGCGCCCGGAGCTAAAGCGGGGGACGAGCAGCGATTCCCCTCGAGGGAGGAATTGCTATGTGGGAATAGGGGGGATGCTTTCCACGAAACCACCGGTGTGGGCGGGATGCTTGCTTTTGAGACGCAGGCACAGCTGTGCGAAGAGAAGTGGGGGACATGAAGTGAGGGGCAGTCTTTTTAAGACCGAGCGAGAGTCGTGAGAAGGGGTTGCATGGGTGCTGGCCAAAAACGTTTCTTGCCTGTGATTCATTTTTCCGCAGGGTATTAATTCCTTTTTCTCCCCATCTCGCTGCCTACAGGAGAATGCTCCCGCCACGTCTCCAGATTCTCATTCCATTTTATCCAAATCCACATGGTTTGCTCTATGGTGACATTTTAATAATAAATGGAAACCCTAATCCAAGTTAAATTAAATCCTATTTTAACCGAGTTAAACTTGTTTCTTGTTGAATCCATGAATACAGTACAACTAAACGGTTAGCTTAGCAACAATAACCAGTGTCATTTGTCACGGTTGCTTTTCAGGAAGGTTTTTTTTTTTGTTTACATTCCAGTCTAACCTACAATCCTATAGGTCCAGGAGTGTTAAATTGGTGGCCCATGGGCCAGATGCATCATGCGCTGGCCACCTCCATCCCCCCAGTTTAGTGAAAGGGAAAAGTTGCGATACGTCATATGACAACATGTTGTTGCGAGTTTGACACTCCTACTGTAGAAACCCCGGGTCTGACCCTGAATAGCTTCTAACTCCGCCAGGTGTTGCCATGTGGTGTACTGTCCACTTCCAGTATTGGCAGGGGAATTCTAGAAGTTGAAGTCCACACATCTAAAAAGTTGTTAAGTTTGAAAAACACTGATGTACCAGTAGCCCTTGACTTACGAACAGTCACTTACCAATTGTTCAAAGTTAGAGCAGACTTCCCCCAAAACTACTTACAACCAGAATTTTGAGTTCCGATTGCCACTGCATGTGAAATCATGTGATCGCATTTTGGGTACTTGGCAATCTGCCCACATTCACAGCCATTAGCAATGCCCCACAGTTATGACTCAGATTTATTACTCTTTTTTTGCCAGAAACCCGATTTTTGGCAAAAAAATGTCCATTGCAGACAATGGGTTTCACCAAGTGAACAGCCATGGTGATTCACTATAAAAATGTCATAAAGTCATGTGCTGAGCTATTTAGCGACTGGCAGGACTTATGACCATAATTCTGCCCGCAATAATGGTCGTAAGTTAGGACTATCTGTACTTTTATGTCAAATATATATTCGTCCCATAATTCTGACTAAAGTATAGTCTTAAATTTAGAGTTCTGCATTGAGGTTGCATACTTATGATATATAATGAGCTGTTTGCATGAGTATTTAAACTGCAAATCAAGCAGTGTTATTTGACAGTGTCTACCTCATTTTTATCATAATGGTGCTTTAGACTTATTTGTTCCTTCAAATGCAATAGGCTATGAGACAGTAAGCATGAGTGCAAAAGCTACATTTGTTTTGCTGGTCCCATTAAAAACCATGGTGCAAAGGAGGCTCGGTTTATTTAAATTCAATATTTGGAGCTTGGTTAAAATATAAATAACGGTGAACCTGCGATTACTTTGAAATGAAGTCTGTTGAGTCAAGCAGCACTTGCTCTCCGGTGTGCTTATGACAATAGTGCAACATTTTCCAAACTGGAGCTGAGAGATTCTTTTTATGCCTCAAATAATTGTAATACTTACAATTAAGAAAGCCAATTTATTATAGTGGTTAGGGCATCAGACTAGAAACAGGGAGACTGTTGAGTTCAAGTCCTACCTTAGGCGTAGTGCCAGCTGGGTGACCTTGGGCCAGTCACTCCTTTTCAAACCTAGGAAGCAGACAAGAGCAAGCCACTTCTGGAAAACCTTGCCAAGAAAACTGCAGAAAACGTGTGTGTGTGTGTGTGTGTGTGTGTGTGTGCGTTTATGTGTGTCTGTGTATGTGTGTTGCTGCAAGTAGACTGTCTAATTTGATATATTGAAGCCAACAAGTTCTGGGTTGCAAAAAACTGGATGATCTCTATATGGCAGAGGAAACCTCAACATGTTTTAAATTTGAACTTCATCAAAAATGTTAACCTCAAACTTCCAGAATTCCCAAGTCACACAATTTGTAAAAACTCAAATTTAATACATCTTGAGGCTGCCAGATTGGGAAGATTGATACATAATACTGACATCATGCCTTTACAACTTATTTACAGACTCTTTGGCAAGCAGTAAAGGCTTTTCTGCTTATAGCAGCTTGTAAGAGCAAAGCTGTTTGCTTAGAAGTTTCAATATAGTGTGGGTAACTATCTTGGCTGCAATAATTCGGATGACCACTAGATGGCAACAAAAAATTATATTTCTGTGTCATTTTAATGCCATCTAGTGATCCTCTGTATTTCTGCAATTCAGATATGATACTCCCTAACTCTACAGTATGTATCCCAGATGTTGCTATAATGGCTTTCGTATCTTATATTTTTGGTGTACTGTAAAGAAGCCATGGTGACACCTTTATAAAGAGGTAATGCCTTTATAAAATCAACTAAGTTTTTACAAATTACAATATTTGTAATTTTCTGAATAATTTAATCAGGCAAGATGATTAAGCTAGGAGAGAGGTGGTTCATCTTCAAGCCACATTTATACCAACAAAAGATGAATTATGTATTCTTGAAAAGGCAAAAGCTTATAGTATTTTGTCAAATGTCAGTTGGCATAATAAATGGATTTTGATCATTTTACTCCACATTATACTTTCATTGCATTATACAAATTATGCAATCATTGCAAAATAATTGATTTTATAATTATATTGTTTATACTGTCACATATGGCACTGATATTACAGATAATACTTTGGTATTAGATACAGAAAATGTGAGGATTAGTTATTTTGTAGTGAAAAAACTAAGCCAAAATTAATGAGTATTTCCAGAAAGAAATGAGTTTTAAAGAAAGACTCTAATGGAAAACATATAAACACTATTAATAGGGAGCAAGAGGCCTTAGAATTTTTCCCCCCATTTTTAAAAAAGGTAATTAAATGCAATTTTTTTTAGAATTTTCCATATAGAAGGAAGCGGGAATCCAAATGAAAGGTTTTGGTCTCTTTTGTCTAATTGAAAATCTGCTAGAGCGTTAATGCTGTGAGAGATTTTCATTGATAATTAATACTATAAAGAAACACAAAGGTTTTGTTATGATAATTAGCTGTATTAAAGAATATTTTATACTGTATGCTATACATTCTTAATATTATTATAAATTAGTTTTATTTACAGAGTTCTTCGCATGTTATTGTCAATATGACCCTCAAAACAATTCAGTCATTGAATAGTAATATACATGAATTGCATTTCCAGATAGGCACTTTTCCTAACCTTCAGGGAAGACTATTTTCCCGGTTAAATATTAATTATCTATCTAATGATACATCCTCATCTGGTTTTCAAAATAGATTCAATACAGGATCAAAACAAATTATGAAATCAAACACATTAATATAATTGGATATTTCAAGACCAAATACCTTAATTAACTTGTTATTTTAAGGCAGGAGGACTCCAATTATTTATGATTGCTTATGATTGCCTAAATTATGTAAGCTGCCTTATGTAAGAGCCCAGGTGGTTTCTAGCAGTCAAGCAAATTTTACAATCAAATAAGTTAGAGTATAATGGATGCCAATCACAAAATGGCTGCCATGCTAGCCATATCCTATATATTTGCGGAAAAGGCTTTCATAGAACTCAAATAAAGAAGGAACATCAAATCAATCAATTAAATCAATACTTTTACTTTTATTGACTAATACAATTTCTCCTATTTTGCTTGTATTAAATATAAGCAAAATATTGCTGTTAATAAGCACATTCTTGAAACAGACTTCATCTCATGCACAAGAAAGTAGAAAATTGTTTTTCTAAAATTATTCTTGTTATGGTATAATTTATTTATAAATCAGAGCCCAGAGTTATAACAAACAAACAAAGCAGGTTGAGTGACTTTGTGTCAGCGTTCCAAGTAACACCCTCCAAAGAATAAGACTCTGAGAATATTATCTTCCCAAAGATCCACTTTATTGGCGATGTTATGTTGGCACATTTGGGGGAAACCCGAATTTGAGAGTTCTGGGTTTTCCCTAACCCCCCAAAAAACCCAAAATCCAACCCCTGCCCCCAATCGTCTATCACATTGTCCAATCCTCATTTCTTCCAACAGCAGCTACCCCCAGTCACTCCCCTCCAGGTGCAGTATATGTCCTTGACTTCCTGAGAAAGGAATGTTGTTGTAGCTAATCTTCCACAGTTCCTTGAAATCTCCCCTCCCAAATTCCCAGGCACTGAATGTGACAGCTCAGCAGTCTCAAAGAAAAAATAGCTTCCAAGTTGACACTTTGGGCCAGTTATTTCTCTCCTAAGCCAACCTACCTCACAGGGTGGTTGTGGGAAAAATAGGTAGAGGAAGGAATATTGTGTGTGTTAGCGCCTTGAGTTATTTATAAAGTAATAAAGATGGGATAAAAAAAATTCCATGATTATATCATAGAATATATATTGAAACTTTTACTGGGAAAATGCAATTTATGCAGTAGAGTTAATTGTATCTTACAAAATGTGTTCATGGATGCGAGGTTGGAATATATTAGGCATATGATCATTTGTTTAAGAAGACCACATATTTTGTCACTATTATCTGTTTCACTTCCTCAGAGTTTCCTTCAGAAAATACCAATTCAGGGATGGATACATCCAACTGCAGTAAGGCACCATCACTCAGAAATGTTAACATGAGTGCAGAGATGTCATGGTGCAAATTCCACCATACACATTTGTGTCCGAGTGTCTGATGCAACAATATAAGTTGTGGTATTTGACTCTGTTATAACATGTAGGTGCAATTCCTCTCTTTTAGTGTATACAGTAATGCCATTCTAGTTGACCAACAAATCACTAACACAAAAATCCAATACTATATTGACAGATCAGTCTAAAGCATTACTAAGCCCCAAAAAAGGACAGGCCAGCTAAATTAGGATTCCTAACTGTTTGATGTTTACTGCAGTGATCTCACTGTTAGCCAGGCTTGTGCAAGATTTTCCAGATCAATACCTCGTTCACGTCTAGGTTGCACAGATGGCATTTCAGAAAGAAACAGTTGCCAGCCTAGGGGACAAGGAAGCAAGGATAAATACATCATTGCTAAATCAGATAAATGCTTTGGTCCGTCCTTTTATACCCGAATAATAGAAAATATCAATTCCAGCCTCATCTCTTATTACAAGAAGATTAGGTGCTTTTCTTAACCAGAGAAATTCCTGGTTGGAATTTCACATCCAGCAATACATTTTTAAAGATCGTTAGGCCTCTTGGTGAGCGTCTGCAAAGATAGACATGCAGCCTCTAGACAAGTGATGGCAAACCTATTGGGCTTAGAAAATGACTAAATTGACTCTGCTGGTATGTCTTACACTCCAACAAAAAAGAAACAATTCTCCACCTGTCTTCTCCCACCAAGACCACCCTGAACATTGGTGGCAGCAACAAGATTGAGCAGGGAGATGAGGACTGCCTTGCATCATTCCCCAAGATGTGATTGGCCCTGCAGGCCAGGATTCCCCAGCATATGCTGTGTACTACTTCTTTTGACAGGCCCCTGTGGCCTACCTGAGGATGCTCCAGGTCACATGAGGCATTTGTTCTTGAAGAGGCTTCGGAGAATGCTTTCCATGGCTTCTGTAGTTTCCAAAACCTGTGTGAAAGCATCTCACGTGATTTTCAGAGGCTGCACAACTTCTAGAGTGTCTAGAGGCCATGTGAGAGCACTCCCCATTCTTGTGTAGCCTCTGAAAATGATGTGAGAATGGAATAGGCTTTTGAGAATACCATAGTTGTTGGGGGTTGGTGAACACAGGTGTGACACCTAAAATGTCATGCCATGTCACTTTTAATACACGTGTCATAGGTTTGCCATCATTGCTTTAGATTTTCCAGCTATTGCTAAGTCATCTTTCTGGAAGTTTCAATCCAAAGCATGAAGGCATTAGGTTGGGAAAGATTGTTTCGGTATTGATGGCACCTTGGTTTGAGATTTTGAGAATTTGCTCAAAAGAAAGGACCTTGATATTTCAGAGCTGGTTTAACTGATCTGTACTATATGGTTGGCATTTCAACAGTAAAACTTACCTGTAAAAATAATTTGAAAAAAAATGCACCTTTTCTCCTTTTCCCCACACACATCAACGTGCTTATTTTGAGCTGATTTAAATGATTGACTATTGACTATTATTTCTAAATTTTAGAAATAAGTAAGCATGTAAATACATGCTAAAGGGTCAAAGATACATAATATAGAAATACAACTAAAACCCAATCATCAAAGCATTTTATTTGAGATAGCAACATTCCTAATAATATTTTTTTAAAAACTCAGTTATACAAAATCTAGAATACACTCCCACTACAATTAAATAATTCTAATTATGCACAGTACAAGATAATCATGGAAAGGGCCCATCATACCTTGAGGATCAATTCAGGTTAACGTTTATTTCTCTCCTGCTTCAAAACATTAGTTTAAAGAGGTTGTCCCCATAACGGATAGCTCCAAAAGATAATTATGTTAAGGATATAAATATTTATTGAGATTTATTCTTACATTAGCCACAGAAATTGATGAATGTATTTATTTATTTAAATAATGTATGCCTATCTATCTATCTATCTATCTATCTATCTATCTATCTATCTATCTATCTATCACTGTAGGGCTCACCATAGTGACTCTAGGCAGTTTACAGAAATTTAAAACTTAGAAACAAATGTAAAAATAAAATAAATGTAAAGAAATACAGAATCCCGTCTAATATTTTATACAGTATGCCTGTAGTCAAAAGAAAAAAAATTGGGTAATATTCTGAGGGAATGAACTTGGAGATATCGGAGGGAATGCTGCTCCAGAGGACAGGTGCAACAACTAAGAAAAGATAAAGAAATCTCCCCCTCACAACTCTCTCTCTCACACACACAGTTCAGACAAAATTAAATTTGCATTCCAACATTCAAGATGATACATTTCTCTGAAATAATAAACCTTGTTTATATTTGAAATTATTTTCCCCAGGGCTTCTCTCATCTGCTTACGGTTCCCAGAATTTCCCTCATCAGTTCATTACACACTATTGTTACTGCTCAGTAATAAAGCAGCTACATCTTCCAATGTGGAATAAAGAAAAAGAAAAAACTTATCCCAAAATTAAAATACAAGGGGAGGGGAACCAAGTTTTTTTCTGTCTCCTTTTTTTTTTAATCAACATACATATAGCGTAGAAAGGGGGAAAATATTATCTGAGGGATGAAGAGTATTCCCTCTACTTAATACAAAACTGATCATTTATTTTTTATAGTTTTTATTCTGACTTTTAAGAGTCTTGGAACATTTGTATAGAGCTATACTCTTCATTATATCACCACTGGCATTACCAGCATATAAAATATATTCAGCTGAGAAAGTTCAGAATATATCTTGTCTGGTGAGCTTCACAATTAACCGATAACTTAATTGCACATTTCCTCAGTCAAAAGGTAACACAGTGATGTAGACACCAATCCTATGCCAATCCAATCCATTGCCCATCTGACTAACATCCACATGGCTTTGGCTGGTTGGTAGTCATCCCATCCACACGCATTAAGCTTAGTTTAGTGCTGAGTAGTTGTTTATAGGATTGGGAAAAAATTGTTTGTTAATATTACAACCCTGAAGCCCAGGGTATGTTGCTACTATCAAAACCTTTCTTCCATGGAATCCAAAGAGACTTATTCTGAAATAAATGCTTATTTGAGTGGTAGTGTTAACAAAAAATTGGCTTGTAGTTGTTGCAAATCTGTAGCCTTGCACTTAAGTTTATTGTCCTCTGCAGATTTCTAAAGGATTTGATCCAGCAGGAGAGAGTGGGGAAAGAGGGAGGAACTGTCTCCCATCAGAACACAACAAAAAATCCACATTAGGGAAAATATATTTTTCACTACTATAGTTAAAGAAGCTCAAAGCTGTTGTTTGGGCTCCTTTCTGAGCTCCAGAATAGCACTAAACCCATGACCAAAACCCTTTAATCATACCCGCCATAAACATTTGTGCAAAAATAAGGCAAGTTTTGACAGATGGATAAACATGGCAGTCTAGCCTTCTGTAAACAGTCTAGCCTTCTGTAGCCTTTCTCTGCCCAGCCCACCTTAAATAAGTGGGTTGAAGTTAGTTCTGTGAGCTAGTGACATTAGGTGGGAGGGCAAATAAAGTCAGAGAAATAGCAATAGCAATAGCACAGACTTATATACCGCTTTATAGTGCTTTTTACAG
>JAOYMU010000192.1:8400783-8410790 GCA_025802295.1 Psammodynastes pulverulentus | reverse complement strand
CTATCTATCTATCTATCTATCTATCTATCTATCTATCTATCTATCTATCTATCTACACACACACACACACTATATTAAAGTATCTGTTTAATTCAAACAATTGGACTAACAAAGCAATGTAATAATGGTTAATCATAACTCAGAAGGGATATTAAGACCATAAATTCATGCTCAATATAGGAACCTAAATTAAAATATCCCAGAAGGCTATTTACTTTTCACTTTATCACATTCAACAGAATAGAACTCGCCCTTCTCCAAATATTTTTTCTCTCTCTCTAAATAATTGTTGCTCTGTCAGGAATTTTCCTCTAACATTCCAGGAAAACATGCCTTCTTCTAACCCATTTGTTCACACCTGCAGATAAAGGAAAGAGCAATTCATGACTTTCTGTATGATATTTTTTCAGTTCTTTGAAGAATGCCATCATATTTCATTCCCACTCCCACCCGTTGGGATCTTCTTCAGAGAACATCCCAGTTCCTTCAATCTTTCTCTATAACAGCAGTTCTCAACCTTTTGAGCACTAGGGACTGGTTCCATGAAAAACAATTTTTCCAGACTGGCACATGGTTTCGCATTCTACCTTGATCTCGCACATGCACAGATGAAGCTTCACTCGCTTGTGCAGACCGATCAGTTCCTAAATGGGCTGTTTTACAGTATTCAAGGAACCTCACCATGCTGATTTAGTTTAATGGTTTCTCTTCAATAGTATTATGTTTGCAAATACACTGATATTATATATGAAAACCCAGTTGATCTGAGGCGCCTTGGAAGAGAGAATGGAGAGGACTCTAAAAAGATGACTGTGAAGGAGCAGAAGATTATTAGCAGCAGGAATAAAATTTTCATGAAAAACATATTTAATTGGAAACTACAAGTCCTGAGCATATTTAATCGCATGTTTTGTTATCAAGCAGCATGAGATTGTAAGCTCCTGTTTCTTACCTACTGGGAGATATTAGAATTTACAGTTCTATCTCACTCAGGAAACAACTGAGGAATAATCTACTTTAAAATATTTTAAATAAACAATTTACTGGTTTTTCATACAATCTTAAGGCTGCAATCCTCTACACATCTACTTGTGAGTAAATGCCTATGAAGTGAGTTATTTATATTAAATACCTACTGTAGTTTGTGACAGGGGGAGGGGCTTTCAGGATCATTCAAATCACTGCACAATACCAGTTTTCCAGGTCATTATTTTAGCCCCTTCATTTGTAGAAAAGCCTGATTAAGTGTGTACAATAACTACGGATTTGGATTAAATGATACTCTCCACTCTTTCATTATTCTTCATTAATGATTTTTCAATTACAAATGTACCTTCAAACAGTGCCCTTACTTTAGTGATTTTTCCCCCTTGGAGAATCAAAGAGTAATACTACCCCAAAGACCCACCTCCCCCTTTTTTTTGCCTCAAACATCTGCAAAACATCAGTTGCTCATGGAGTAGATTTTCATTATCTCCTCTTTCAGGTTCAATCGACCTAACATATTAAATAATGATTAAACAATCCAATTCTTCAATCAACCTAATCTTGAGCATTTCTCCGAAATAAGTCCCACTGAGGCACAAAGCGGCTCACAGGGAAGAAAGTGGATATACAAATCGATCTATTGCCATTTTTCACCCCGACACCCAGATCGGCAGACAGTTTGCTTTTTTCTGTCTGAAACAGTTTTCTGAAAAAAACCCTCCCCCCCTTTTTTTTATGGAAACAAGCACACATGTCGACTACTGTATTGTAAATATACAAAATATATTCACGGGCAGCCAAATGTAATCGAAGATTGCGGCACTTTATAAATACTAAACATAAATCCCCTGCGATGTTCTGTACACCTTCTTGGAAGGAAACCTATCAAAATCAAACAGCCCTTCCAAGGCAAAGGAAGTCTCTTTCTTTACATCTGCTCCACTCGGCGGGAAAACATGGGGATCAGAGTCTTTCGCCTGTCGCTAAACGGATCTACTCAGAAGTAAAAGCCCTGGCCTGGAGCCCTTTGAGGTCAGCATCTGTAGGATTGCAGTCTTTAGCAACTCCGCGCTTTTGCAGAGACGGATTTGTCCGACTGAGCTTCAGGCCAATTTCCGCCCAGTAGGAACGATCCTTGCCAGGAGGACGCCTGCTGGCGGATCTCGCTGGGAAGGGACCCTGCACATGTCTTGCCTGGACGAAGTTTCTGCGTTCCTCCAGACCCATTTTCTCCTCTCCAAGGTTGAAATCTGACCCATCCATACAAACCAAAACCCTAATTCGGGGCCTTTTGGCTTTAGCTCTGATTACAGATCGGGGTAAATGTCTATGCAAAAACAAGACACTTGTTCATGTGACTGTTTTTTTCTCTAATTTGGAAACGATCACGTGCAATGTAGTTTTTTTTAAAAAAAAAAAAACCTTGCTTTTCTAGCGAAAATTTGTCCATATCGTTTTGCTTCAGCATGATTCCTTTCCCCGGTGGGCAGAAGGGCGTCCCTTCTGTGGATTGAATGAAGAAAGCGATGGCCGAATTATTAAAAATTATAATTTGAAGACCGACAACACACAAGGCGCCACCTTGGGGAAGGATGAGGTTATTTAGCACTTTTTCTGTACTGGAGAAGGTCTCAGTTAAAAAGAAATCTCCTTTTCCCATTCTTTCTGGACAGGCTAAGTCTGCTGCCCAATATTTCCTGTTGAACTATATATGTAGCGCTGAAGGGAGATGGAAACGGGATCCTCGCACCCATTTCTATTTCCTTACCTAAATTTACGCATGATTTAAAAAAAGGATCAGAGAGAAGCTGTGGGTGTTGTGTGGCAGAGGAAGGGAAGGAGGGTTTGCCTTTAGTGGAGAAAAACAGATACAACTTTTCCATTGTAGTGTTTCACCACACTCCTTGGGCATTGCAGAGTATCAAATCCTCTCGGCTGATGGAACTCAGGGAGGATTGGATTTATGATTTTTTGTTGTCTGATAATCATAGGTATCTTCCTATGAATCTAATGAATTATTAGTATTATTAAATTTGAGAAGCCGATGGCTTGTGTTTACTATGCTGTCCCCTCCCCCCCAACTAGAAGCCAGCCAACCCTAATTTTACTGTAACTCTTATGCTCCTTGTTTTAATTTTTTTTTTAACATTTGGGTGGTTTTAAATTTCATGATGTTGGAAGCTGCTCAGAATGGCTTGATAGGGAGATGGGTGACATATAAATGTAATAAAAATAATATTGAGTGATTCCTCTTTTTTAATTGGTGGTTTGCCTCCAGAAACTGGGTACTCCCATCACTGGAAGTTTTTTGTTTTTAAAAGAGATCCGACAGCCATTTATCTAGAATAATATAGGGTCTCCTGCATGAGCAGCAGGGTGGGATTAGAAGATCTCCAAAATCTCTTCCAACTCTGTCATTCTGTATTCTGATTAGGAAGTGGGGGGGGGGGGGAAATGGCATAACCAGGAAAGGCAGCTGGCTGACCAGTTCTGAATTAGGTCACACCCAGGAATCTGTGAAGCTGGTTTAAACAATTTCTCTAATAGCTCCCAAGAGACTCTTCCTTACTGCTGTTTTTTTTTTTTACCTCAGCATAATTACCTCAGCAATGTGGTGAGTTTGCTCTCTTGAGTCCCACAGAGTGAATATCAATACTGAAGAAGGAGGGCAGTAAGCTAGCAAGCTTTCTTTTCAGTTTGAGCAGCCAGCTGGTCCTTTTGCATATATAGGTAGTCCTCATTTAATGACCACAATTGAGACCAGCAACTCATTTTTTAAGTGAAGTGATTGTGAAGTGAAACTGCAACTTTGTGTTTATGATCTTAACTTCAGCTTTCCTTTTGCTTTGCAGACCTGTGAAGGTTGTAAATGTGGATTAATTGCAAAGTTAGTTTATTTTAATCTGCTAATGGTCACTGTATTAGGCAGTCACTTAATGAGGATTTCTTTTATTAGACATAGAGTGGAAAATGGCAAGAGCCATATATTAACATGGAAGCCCAGTTTCCCAATTTTCCCCTTGGCAAGTGTTTCACCTGTCTCTTTTTGAGGCTCTGGTTTTAAGTGTGAAAAAAATAAAGGGCAGCACAGCCACCAAGTAATTCAGGGAGAAACAAATGGGAGAAGGAAGCCAAGCTGAATCTGTCTCCTTTTCTGGGAAGAAATAGCCTCTTCAGTTTTTCCACATTAGGACAGATAATAAAATAACCTGAAAGGTCGGCTCAGGTTACCTGTAACTTTCATTTTTACAGAAATGTCTTGGGAATGATTCTGGTGAATATGGCACAGCATTAAAATACAGCAACACAACAGACCCTGAACAATTTACGGAGCAGGATAATGGCTCCTTTTTAGTGCCAAATCATCAGAACAATAACTCGTATAGGAAAGATACCCTTGACATTTTAAGCATGTTCTAGTGCTAACCTTTTTCTTTTTGGCTCGAGGGTTATCGATCTTTTATTACTCTTTTTCTCATAGGAATTTCATGACCCCCTTGTGGAGTTTAGCCTCCCAGCAATTTTAAGAACCTCCATCTTTTTACAGGTTAAAAATAGTTTTCCTCCTTTTATAATTCAAAAATAGAATCTAAGTCAGGAACTTGGAGAATTCCAAAAGTTTAGAGACCCTTTTTAGATATAAAGGAAATGAACTATAAAACTCCCAAAACAAAAACATCTGGAAACAGCCTTTTTATCTCTTGATATGTGTTGATAAAGAACATTAAGGCGGTGTTACTTAACTTTATCAATTTCAATATGTGGGGATTTCAACTTAAAAGCTGAAGTTGAGAAACACTGAGTATCAGATCCTCTGAGACTGGTTCCAGATTTGAGGGCCTTGAAAATGAATTGAAGGAATTTTCCTTGTATATCTGGCACTAAACAATCTAGGATTAAACAGCCAGATACGCTTGTTCTGTGATGGCAGCTAATCATAACTATTCAAAGGGCCTGGGTTTTTTTTTTTAAATTGGGCCTACCACTCAGGCAACTACATTAAACCTTGAAATCTCAGCACCAGTCTATGGATATATAATGACACTGTTTTGAGAAACACAACATGTCACTAGATAAAATAAAGATCTTAAGCTTGAATTCCTAATGTGAACAATTTTTAAGTGTTAGGAGTACCTTCAGGCAGAAGACTGAATAATTTGAAAAGCTTTCTCTACCTGATCATGATACAGCATCTCTGGTTTGAAAAGAAAAGAGTGTTATGCTGTAAATAACTCCTCGCTTTATCAGAGACACCTGGATCTACAATATAATTGTGTAGTGATGCTCTCTGTGTAGTCTGGCACAAATGTTTATGTATAGATAATTTGTTTATAATAACCATAAATGAAATACTTTATGTATTTGGAATGTCCTCACATTTTCTTTCATTGACTTCTAGTTTCTAAAACAGCAAGAAAAAAATTGTCAAACATTTTGCACGAAGTAGAAACTTCTAAGTTTTCAAATTATTTTCAGTTTTTATTTGTAGTATTTTAACTTTGTAAGTTCTTTCACTGTAATGTGATAAATAGAAAGTATTAAAAATTAGCTGCTCTTTGTATCTGACATAAAATGTCATCAGATCAATTACATTAAATTAAAATTTAATTAAACTTAGGTATAAGGGTTAAGATGCTGGCCTAGAAACCAGAAGATGGTAAGTTCTAGGCCTCAGTTAGGCATGAAATCATTGGGTGACTTTGGGCAAGTTACTTTCTCTTGGCTCAGCTCATTTCGCAAGGTAGTTGTTTTGTGGAAAATAGGAGGCAGGAGTACTTGATATGTTTCATAATAATAATAATTATATATTATATATAATAAAATATTATATAATAATAAAGACCCTATTCCTTGAGAGACCCTTTTTTAAAAAAAAATAGAATCAAACTCTAATAATAAAATGAATGTAAGGTAATTTTGAATGAAAAGAAATATTTGGATGTAATTAGAGACATAAATGACAGCATTTTGATTTGAATTTGATATCAATCCAATCCTAATCATATGTATTAGCAGGTATGTTTTACTGATTAGGATAAAAAGCCTAACTTTATATAGAGAATTTCTTGATTATCTCTATAATAGTATTACACCTTCAATACTAAAGTATTATTTTTTTTTAAAGTATAGTTTATTTGTAGAGCTGATGATTCAAAAACTAGTCCAATAGTATCAATTTTGACAATTTTTAACATGGTATTTTATATTAATATAATTATTTCTTAATAACAACTTTTAATAAATCCAAATATTAATAAGATTTTTTAATAAGATTTGGATCTTAAACATAATTGATTGAAAGAGAAAACAAAAGTAGATTATTATATAATATGCACATTGTTAATATACATTACATTTTACTATGTTATTTATGTTTTTACCTAGTACCAAAAGGAAACTGCTATAAACCTAGGAGTGAATGAGGTTTCAGTTCAGAACAGCCATTCAACAACCACTTGACTTCAAGTCTGCCAAGTGTTGTAGGAAGCAGGAAAGTAGTAAGAAAGAAGCTAGCTCTTAAACCCCTGAAGGTGTAACTGTCATTTTATCTGGCTGTGGATGGTTACTGTTGTATATGATTTGCATTCTAGTCTACAATACTGACTCTAATTTAACCGAACTGAGCCAAGAAACTACTGCCTAGTTAAGCTGAATAATCAAGTGAAGTTGTGAAGTAGCAAGAGACCTGGGATTTATTGATGCATTCTGATTGGTAGTTGCACCTCTCTAGTGAGGACTTTCAGAAGTAAGGCAGCTATCATTGAAGAGTCCTGATCTCAGATAACCACTCACTAGTTCAGCACAGAAAGGCACCCCAAACAGGCCTTTGAAAGATGACATTAAATTCTGATAGGAAAATAAGATTTCTTTAGAATGCTAATGCACTAATTTCTTGTGTCAGTTTTTAACATTACAGAACAGAGAACTTCCACATTTTATTTTTGACAAATCATCATGGAAGACTCTAGTTTAAAAACCGTTTTAGCTACACCAGAAGAAATAGAAGAACCATTTTCAAAGAGATTTAAAATGGATAGCAATCAAGTGATCTTTGAGAAGGAGCAACAGCAGTTATTGGAAATATGCAATGAAGATAACAAATCAGCAAATAAATTTCTGTGTTTTCCTAAAACATTATGGAATTTTAGTCAGCATAATTTGGAGTTAGGAGGGAAAAGCAGTACAAATTTAAAAAGCAATGTAAGACAATATGCAGATTTCAAGATGTTTATGAATGCCAATTTACAATCCAGATTGTTAGAAAATATTCCGTACATTGGAAAATGGCCTCCTAATAGTTGTACTACCCTTAGGAATGATAGTTTCAAGTTAAAGAAAAATAATTCAGATTTCATACAACTTGAATCTTTGGTCTCATATGCAAAAGAAAGTGAAACAGCAACAAAGACTGCTAATATGTCAAAGACAAATGAATGGCCAACAAGAGATATAATTTTTTATATTATCTTGGCAGAAAAGTTTATTGCAAGAATAGAATCTTTATTTGGAGATGTGCCAGAATTTCAAAATAAAGAAAAGGACCCAGGTTGTTGTCATGCATATAAAATGTTACAGCCAGAAGAACAACATCTTATTTCAAAACCAGTTAGAAGTGATGAAAATAGTGATAAAGTCTTAAAGGTCTGTTTGCCATTTAAATATTTTATGAATGGAAAAAAGTCAGGCTTTGAATCTTTGAACTATGAGTATAAAAATATTTTACATAAAAACAGTCATATTTTATCCTACAAAAAGCAAAAAAGATTTTCTGGGAAGAAGAATTTCAGAAGAAATAAAATATTTTATTCAAAAAAATGTGGAATAAATCTTAAATTAACAAAAGGTATTGCTTTTGAGCTGTTTTTACAAAGTAAAGGAACATATCATTACAGTACTGTAACAGAAAATGGTATTCCAGTACTCAACCACATAAGTCAAATTAAGCACCAACAAACAGAAAAATCTAATGAAGAAGACACAAAAGGATGGCTCCTATGTCCTACAGATATTAGGGAAGATGATATATTTTCAGTGCTTTGCTATGGAAAAAAACAAACAAGACAAATAATTCTTTCTAATAATGAAAATATCCAAAGTAAAAATTTCAGTATTTTATGGGAAAGAAGCTTGTATATTCCTGAAACAAGCTACAATTTGGCAGATAGTTTTAGATTATTAAATTATCTGATTTTGATTCCAATCATGCTTAAAAAGTCAAAAGCTAAAGATTTTAAACTTGAAATAGTTACAGTAGAACCATTTATACAAAAGAAAAATAGAAAAATGTGCAATCAAACCAGTGATTTTTCTTCTAAAAAATTTAAACATTTTAATTTTGTTTTAAGAGCACATAACAAATGGAAAAAGAGAATATTTAGAAATAGCATTAATTTTACAAATAATAAATATGTCCCCAAATATATAGTAACAGGTAGTAAAGAAAGAATGAACAAAACACAATATAATAATCATAAACATAACCAAAATAATCCATGTGATTTTGTTGATAGAAAATCTCATCTTGATACATACCAAAAAGTTTCCCTCAGTTCTTATTCAGAGGAAATAGAACACATTTCAGTCCTGGGAGATGTAATAATTACTGATGAAAAATATAGCAAACGATGCATAACTGCAGATAAAGGATTCACCAGCAGTCATTCTGAAACGTTAACTTATATTTGTGTGCCATTCAAGTTATGTGCAAATGATAGTTGTCTTTTAAAACAAGAAAGCAAAAGTAAGACATCTCAGTATTTCAAAGATAGGCAATGGCTAAAACGCAAAATTAATGGTAAATTTTTACCAATTTCCAAAAGACTTTTTAAACACTCCTTACATGTTATCCAACATTTTACTCCCAACATGTTTCTAACCCAAAATATAGCAATCTGTGTAAAAACAAAGCAGAATAAAACTTCCCTATATGGAAAAAGAGCAAAGCCAAGATGTTTTGCATTTGAAAAACTTAAGAGTGTTTTACACTACCAATATCAAACTATATGGTTTTCAAATGTTTTTAAGGCACCCAAAGCTAAAGCAATAGAAAATATGAACTTTTGGGGTAGTAACAATGTTTTGCTCAGTGGCACAATTATGTCAGAAATACTATGTATAAACCGAACTGCTGAGGATGTAAATAAGACAAAATGTGCCATTGCTGGGAAGAACTATGTAAACAAAAGAAACCAGTCTCAGAATTTATGTGAGCTACATTTCAAAGAGGAATGTGCAAAGTCTGTTAATTCTGTGGACAAATTAACAGCCTCGTGTTCCACAAAACAAAAAGGTTGTGAAGATTCAAGAGAAGGGCATTTTTCTTCAGTAACTAACAGAAGAGATCAATTTGAGTTAGTACTGGAAGAGCTTTGTATGTTCAATGAAATTAGTAAGGCAAATGAAAATAGCCTGTCACAAACAGAAATAAATATCCTTGAGAAAGAATCTCATGTACTAAATTGTTCTGACAGCATACCAGATCAAGTTAACAGAAATATCAATCCAGTCATTTCCACAACTGATATTACTATGAGTTGCACTACTGGGGTAAAGCAAAATAACTATAAAAAAAGTTCACTTAAGCAGAACATACAATCTGGAAAGCAAGAGATACCCCACAACTACAGTTCAAATCTATCAGGTGAAGAATTGTTCTGTTCATCTTCTGAAAGTAAGTAAATTGTTTCCAAAAATATGCAAGTCAGATTATTTTATGTAATAGTACTAGGTTTGCACTATAAAAAGATGCACAGATCTCTTTCAAATCTAAATATGTGTTAAAATATATTTGTGAAGATGTTGGTAATAGTAGCTTTAATTTTGGATTGAAAATGGGTACTACTCCTGATTAAAGTGGCCAGATGTCCTGCTTATCAAAGCGGGACATCATTGACTGGGGGAGGGGGGAGCGCCCATCCGCAGAAGGGTGGGGGGCGAGCGCGCGAGTGCATGCGCAGAAGGGTGGGGATGAGCACGTGCAGAAGCATGGTGAAAGCGTGTGCATACGCAGAAGGGTGGGG
>JAOYMU010000192.1:8284590-8295491 GCA_025802295.1 Psammodynastes pulverulentus | reverse complement strand
GAGAGAGGGAGAGAGAGAGAGAGAGAGAGAGAGAGAGAGAGAGAGAGAGAGAGAGAGAGAGAGAGAATTTCATAGTGTATGTTCAGTGGAACCTATGAAGTTCTATAAAGTGCACTCTCTCTGGTCATTTCTTTTAAATGCTTTCTGTACATATACCAATAAAGGAGAATATTTGTAGCTCAGGATTAAAATGAGGAGTCTTTGGTGTTTTCTGACCTTAGCTGTTTTCTTGCAGATGTAACATCATCAGTGCACTGATGAAGTTACCTAGTTTGGGCAATGAAATGTTTGCAAGAAAACAATCAAGCTCAGAGAACACCAAAGGTTTTCTGTACATTTTTTCAACTACAGATCCTTGAAAAAGGGGCCCTTGGATTGGTTGGAAATGCGTTGGGCCACACAATCAATATTGCAAGGACACTTTAAGGATCCTATTTGTCTTTGTTTGTGCTGTCCCCTTGCATTTCTGTGGTCATCAGTTTTTCACATTTCTATCATTATATTTAGTGCTAGTATTTGGGCTGCAAAAGTTCAGACATCCATGGGGTGATGTAGAAAAAAACTAGTCTTTTCAGCCTTTCAATGTATGTCCACGTTTCTGCAGCTCGGGTAAGTTTGCCCTTTTATATTTATCTCTAATGTTAGAATGTTGTTTTGTCTCTCATGGTGATAATAAGATTCCAAAAATGCTCCTCAAGAGGAAATATCAATGGTTCCCCTGCAGAGATGCTATTTCAAGTTCCATAGACTTGTCAGCAAAGGTGTTTCAGCTTGGGAGGAGAAAGAGCTATCAAGGTTCAGAATTCTGGGAGTTGAAGTCCTCCAGGCTTAAAGTTGCCAAGGTTGGAGACCCCTGCAGTCTACACTACTGTATGAAAGCAATGACATGACAGTGCACTTTAACTCTATGAAGGGAGAACATCTTCCCACATATTTTTTCACTGTACACGTTCCTGAGGTAATCCATCTGAGATTAATTCCCCATATATCACAAAAGGAAACCTTCACTTCTGCTGTGTTTGCAGTTTGCTTATCCTGATCTTCTAACAAAACATAAACTAAGCCCAGTTGTTTTCTCCCTGATAGGTCATGGATTCTTTTTAGCAGGCAGTTATCTACCAGAGCAAGATAAATAATTGTGTGTGTCTTCATTTGGCACCAGACTGAATTATCTTCCCATTTGTCTTTTGCCCCTTCACGAAGAGCTGGAGGATTACATTAATAAAAATGCTATCATGCAAAGGAGCAATATAGGGGTGGGTGGAAGAAAGAAAGATTATTTACAAAGTGGCCTCTTCTCCCACATAATCCTTAGACCAAATATAAATACAATGATTTAAAGAGAAGGAGAACCTGCATCTCCTGCATTGTAATAATCTAAAGCCACCCATGAGGATTCTTTCCCCCCACAATTTGCAAGCCATATATATCCGCCCACAGAATTTCTCCCATAGGGTGTTTTCGAATCTGACATAGGTAGTCCTTGACTTACGACCACAATTGAGCCCAAAATTTATGTAGTTAAGTGAGACATGTTAAATGAGTTTTGCCCCATTTTATGACCTTTCCTGCCACACTTGCTAAATGAATCACTGCAGCTGTCAAGTTAGTAACATGGCTGTTAAGTGAATCTGGCTTCCCCATTGACTTTGCTTGTCAGAAGGTCGCAGAAGGGGAATCACATGACCTTGGGACACAGCAACAGTCATAAATACAAACCAGTTGCCAAGCTTCTGAATTTTTATCATGTGACCATGGAAATGCTGCAATGGTTGTAAGTGTGAAAAATGGTCATAAGTCACTTTTTGCAGGTCTGTTGTAACTTTGAATGGTCAAGAAATGAACTGTTGTAAGTTGAGGACTACCTGTATTGGCATAGCTAGGGAGGCTGCACTACCAATGGATAGTGTATAGATCAGGAAAAACAACAAGATCCTAGGCCACACTGGGTCTTCAGTGGGTCTTCATATGACCAAATGCTTGAAAGAGAATCTTATATTTTCTGGCATTATATGAATAGCGTATAAGTAAGATTGGGTATGCTTCAATAATTATTCAGAAGCAGTCATGAGGTATATCTGCAAAATGGCTGGTGTGAATTGCAATCCAAAGTACTGTCCTTTGGTTAGGGTGTGTGTGACATTAAAGTAGGGTTTTAATTATGGTGCCCTACTGGCCATCTTGCAGAGTTTGACCCCTTCCCTGGAAGTTCTTTGGATCTCATGTGCAAGTGAGGCCAGCAGTTCCCTGCTAGCATTAAAGTAGCCGTGTCTATTTTCAGGACTGGATGCAAGTCTGAACAAAAAAAGTGCAGCTACTTCAAGGAGTTAAGTCATTAATATTTTTTTCAGGCACATACAGAGGATAAGAAGGAAAGGGATAGAAATAGGATCCAGGTGTGTTCTGAGGCCAAGGCTATTCTAGATAGAACTGATCTATTGTTGGTAGATAGATTCTCCATTTAAAGTAGTAAAGCTGTCTAATTGTATTTATAACCTTTTATGCTTTAAGCAATTTCACTCTCCATCACTAATTAATGACATTCTATAACTAACAACAGTAACATGTTGAATTAAAAAATGACAACGTACAAATATCACCACCTACATCTAAGTTTCAGATAACTCCTCAATATAGTGAAATAAAGCACACATTTCAGTATTAAGTTCATCCAACATGCATCTCAAGGGTTGCCAAATCTCTCCAGTAGGAGAGAAATGTTTCAAATTGGTTAATACTTTGGGCCATGTTCCTATTAGAACCTACCAGAAGCTAAGCTACATACAGCGAACCATAGCTGTCCATGAAAAAGACAAGAGTGCCGTCACTTCATAATACAATAACATGACTTGCAAACTTGCATCAGATATTGTGAAAAAATTTTGTTGTTGTATCTTTTGTGTGTTGATGAGACACATGTCTTTATTTTGCTTTTAGTATGGTTTACTGCAGCAGCTGGTTGTAACTACATCTGAAAAACTAAAAATTACATGGAAAACTAGTTTGTTATTGAAGGAGTCTATGATAAAGAAGTTCTTGGTATGGTGTCATTTGTTTCGGCTCACCCTTTCCAAACACCATTTTGGAAATCTCATTGAAGTGAATCTTGTGAGTATGAAACAATGTTAAGACTCATGTGTTTCCATGTTTTTATGTACAGCTTTTCTCAGAATTATGTGCGGTGTGAATTTGATTAATTTTCATTTTCTTAAAATATAGCAGCCATATCTGTCTATGATGATTTGTTAATCATTAATTTGATGGTAGGAAGTTGATTAGCATGCCATCACTGGTGCCATCACATATGTTAGTAACTGCCCAGATGATCTGTCAACATATGAAAGGAATGGCAACAATAAAAACATTTCCTTCCTTACTATTATACACATTTTTCTATTTCACTGTGGCAGTTAAGTGGATATTATTATACAGTTTCATAATTTGATGGCAGTAGTTAGTTGCATCTGGAATTTCCTTTTGTTTTTATTTGTACACTATTATGTGACATGTATCCATACTCAAGTAGGACATATCTTTTAACTGGCAAAATAAAAGAGCAGATTCCCACCCTAGATGGCTGTCCTTCACAACAAAAGAAGGGCCAAAGTTCATTTATTCCAGGTAAGTGAAGTTAAAATGACATTGTATTAAAATTACCACTGCATCTAAAGATATTTGCGCCTTACTTGTTCACCTCATGTATTTATTTAGTTAATAATTTTATAGGCTGCTCATCTCACATTCATGACTCAACTAAATTTGTTACTAATTCCTGTGGTAACTACACTTGTGGTGCTACACTTTGACAAGGTGGCCTGCAATTTGAAGGCAAGGCCATTTACCTCATGGAAAGAAACAGGTGACACAGGTCTTCTCAAGGAGGTTTAGGTCCTTCGTATCTGAATGTTGCTTTAATAGCAGTTCTTCCTTCAGATTTTCAAGGTTTTCTGCTTTCTAGAGCAATACAACAATAATTTTATTATGGTTTAAATGTGAAAGAAAGGGTACGTGACTTCAGAAAGCCACACAAAGTTTAGCCAAAGCAAAGTTCCCCTTTAAAGCTTGTGCAGTCTGGGTAATAAGCTCCTTAGAAAATGACCTTACGTGCACAATTTAAACCATTAAAAAGGACAGATCTATCTTATCACATACATAAGGTACGAAAAGCTTAAAGTTTGAATGGAACAGAAAGTCGAGTGAGAATAGTTACAGGTCATTAATGATTTAATTAAATATCTAATCCTTAAGGAGGATAATGTATTATGGAAAATATTTTAAGTCTTGGAAAATAAGTCTCTGGGTTTTAATGACGCATTAGCAAAAGTCAAAGATTTTATTATGTATTGGATGCTATAAATATGTGTATATATGATATAAATATAATAATAGCAACTCAAATGGAATTGTGTCACTGAAGAAGTGAGCTAAATAGAATAAAAGTTAAAAAAATCTCTGAAGCATCTCCTCAGTAAAGCTGGTACTTAAATTATGACTTTATAGAAAATGGCATCATAATATTGGAGCTTTCCTCACACCCTGAAAATCGGGCTAGCAGTAACTCAGACTGCAGAGACAAATCCGAGGAAGTTGGCAGGAGAAGCCAGCACAGCTATTAAATTGTTCTTATTCTGAAGCATCAGATTTGTGAAAACCTAGAACATAGAATAATACAGTTGGAAGGGATTCTGGAGGTCTTTTAGGTCCAATCCATTAGGTCTTCTAGGTTCAACAGTGACTAGACCAGAACTGGTAAAGTAATATTAAAGTACTACTTCTTGATAAGATAGAAAAATGTGGGATAGGCAGCGTCACCACCAGAAGGACTTGTCACTGGCCACAGTCAATATGTAGTCCCAATGAAACTACATCTAAATGGAGGGAAGCATGCAGTGGGGTAGCTCAAAGTTCTTAGGCCCAGTACTCTTAACACCTTCATAAATGATTTAGAAGAGAGAATAGAAGGGGCATTCATCAAATTTGCAGACAATACCAAGCTGGGGAAAATAGCCAACAATTTAGAAGATAGACTCAAGATATAGGAGGATCTTGACAGACTTCACAACTGCACCCTATCCAACAGTATGCAATTCAGTGGAGAGAAAGTAAGGTCTTAAATTTTGGCAAGAAGCCCTAAATGTACAAGTAAAGAATAGGTGGCACTTGGCTCAACAGCTGTAAATGTGACAGGGATGTAAGTGTCCTAATGGACAACCACTTAAGTATGGTGTGTGCTACAGCTAAAGCTGCAAATACAGTCCTAGGCTGTGGACAGAGGAATAGTATTAAGACTATGTGAAGTATCAGTACCACTTTATGCTGCACTGGAAAGACCACATGGTTCTGGTCTTCATGATGCAAAGAAGATGTTGGGAGTCTAGAAAGAGTGCAGAGAAGAGCAACAAAGATGATTAGGGGTCTGGAGTTGTTCGCTGATCAGTTAAAGGAACTATGTCTAACCTAACAAAGAAAAGGATTAAAAGTGTCATGATTGTTGTCTGCCAATATTTAAGGGGGGTTGATCTATTTTCCAAAGAATCTGGGGGTAGGACAAGAAGTAACCAATAGAAAATGATCAAGGAGGGATCCAACCTAGAATTATGGAGAAATTCCCAGCTGCCCCCCATAGCGCTTCTGCATCGCTGCTGCCAACAACCCCACCACTGATAATTGGCTGCTTGGAGGTGGGGCTACTTTTCCTGTGCAGCAAATTCCATTTCAAACTGTTAGGTGGACAGAAAGTGAGGTGAGTGACAGGAGCTCCCCCTGCCACGCAGAGCTAAGACTTGAAGCGCCGGAGCTGAGACCATCTCCAGGATCCTTAAGGCACTGAGACATCAGGCCTCCTATAATTCAAATAATTCAAACAAATATGAGTTAATAATGTCCGAAGTAGGATTAAAATATGCAAGTAACAATTAGTTGCTGAGGTAATGGGGCAGGGGGGAGGAGAGAGAAAGGGAGAATTGCTTCTAGAATGCACTTATTATTTTTTTTTAAATTCCCTTTTGTTTGATTTGCTTTTTTTTAAAAAATAGAAATTCTTTAAGAATGTACATGCAATTTCTTGTTTTTGTTTTTCTGGCATGTTTTAAACAATAGGTTTTTTTTATAAAAAATCAATAGATGTTGGATTACAGCCTTTTCTTTAACTTTTGGACAAAGAAAATACATTTAAGAGTAAAAAAAAACCCTTGCTGTTCAGCACTAAAAAGACAAACATATGGCTCTTAAACAATTCATAGTATTATTATAGATCAGCTATGAAAGACTGCTTTGAATTATGGCATTGGTTTATTTAAATATGTATGTCTGTAAATGTGCACTTTGTATGTTTTTGTTTCTTCTCTTTTACTTTTTTCTCCCTTTTATACTTTTGTTTTTTCCTTTTGCGCTCAGTTCATTTTTAAAAAGCTCTTCAAACTGTGGTTGGTCACCCAGACTTCCCTAATTTGGTATTGGTTGGGTAGCATTTTCATTGTGAGGTCTTGACACAATGAATAGGTATCAGATGCTGTCCCACAAACTAGCTAATCTACATCTAGATTGTTGCATGGATTCAGTGTTTTGTATGAATTAAATAATATCAGCATGACTCAGTTGAATGCTTTTTGTTCAAATGTTCAATAACACACGTTCCCTATATGTAATAGATTTTCAGTTATTTATTATGATCATAAAAAAGACTGCTATGGACAGAAAAGGAGTAACAAAAATAGATTGTATCACAATAATAACACTCATGTAAAATATTGCAGTATGTATACCAACAGCCCAGGTAGAAAATAAAGGATGGTTGCTGAATTAAGTTCAGATACTGTGTTTGTCTTGAAGTTTTTTTTCCCCCTCACGAGAAATAGGCAAGTACAGTATGGTGGAAGAAGAGCAAGAATCTCTCCAATTCTGCTTGCTCATCTCTATGTTACTTTTTTAGTCTAAATTGTGCATTTTTCTCAGAGCTCTCCCTGCTTTCTTCATAGCACTAATTTTTCTATGGCATTTTTCTTGTTAGCTCATTTTCTGATTACACCAAACACATTAACGGATTTTGCATTCATATTTCTCCTAACACTGAAAAATAGATAAAACTTTGAATAGCATCCATTCAGCCAATCAGTTTGCTTTGCTCTTCCTTTTGAGGTTGTGCTTCATAATAGTGCTGATAGATGAGCTCCCAAAACAGAAGTTAATAAAGCTATTTGGTTGACTGAATGAAAGTTCTTCACTCAGAGTTTTGTCTCTCTGTGTGTGCTGATTATACAGCTCCTTACTCACTGAGTATTGATAGCATAGAGCATTTCTCTTATTTAATATCATACTTATTTACTTAGTTTAGTTAACACACACTGTTTATCATATTTAATATATTTGTTTAGTTTAGGGTTAGTTGAGTTGAGTTGAGTACATTGAATTAACAATGGAGACATTCCTATACTATGCAGGGAAACTCCTGTTTGAGGTAAGAGATGATTTTATTTATTTACTTGTCAACTTGCTTATGCAACTCTAGCATTAGTTTAGGATTCAAAGAGGTAATATGACAGTAACATAACATAAAAATAATAATAGTGAATATATTATAATAATGAAATAAAACGGGAATAAAAGGAATCTAGGAACAAGCAAAAATTGCTTTATAATAATTTTTAGAATAACTTTTGAACCTGAATATTTTAAAACTATTTGTGGATCTTCTTTCAGTCCCTTTCTTGGTGAATTGTGTTAATATCTTCAATTTAAACATATCCATCAGTCTTCCATAAAGGCTGGGAAAAATGACTCTGCGGCCTTGCTTGGGGGGGGCACACAGATAAAGTACACAGTTGTGAGGCTGGTTGGAGTCCTCAAATCCCTCTTCCTAATTAATTTTTAACATTGCTTGCCTCTTTTTAAATTTTATATATGGTGCTCATTGTTATGTATTACATATAGTATATATAGCTGTCAGTTGAAGTTCTCACTCTGCTCCTCTGTTGGAGCGGGAAAATATTCTCTCCTGATTGGTTGTTTGGCTGATCAGTTTTCTATAAAAGGAGCTCTGTCAGCCAGGCAGTATTGAATAAAGAGCTGTTAGAAATAACTCTGGCCTCAACTCCATTCTTCACCCAGAACTTAACACGCATCTTTTAAATATTTCATTTGTACAGTACCTAGAGTTACTCTGTGAGGGAGATGGACAATTCTTAAATAAGATAAATTAACAAATAGTATATGTTCTCTCCTCCTGATATGCTAAACTGCATTGGCCATAAGTCCTCGTTAAGTGCCGAGCAGACAATAATTAGTGAATATTGTCATTCCACGATGGCCCCAAGTAGTGGGGGTGGGGAAGAGGGCCTCCCCAGTGCTTTCTGCTCTTTTTGATTGTGACAGATGGAAACAACTGCTACAATGCATGGATGCTGTCCCCTCCCCCATATATCTATTCCCATGATAATCAACCCATTTGGTGGTATCACTGACTGCTCCCTCAGCACAAACAAAACACCTGAGAAGAAAAGGCAACTGTCATAAAGGCAGCATCTTATTCCATAACAATTGACTATAGACTGGGAAAGGGCCTTTGAATTGGGAAGGAAAATGCCAGAAACAAATATTAGCATGTCAAACCATGGAATTGATCCCATGGCCATGATTACTCAGGATGGCACATGTACTGCCTCCATGGACTCAAGGGAAGTGATTGAGATAGTTTTGTTTGATTATCAGGGATTTGTTTCGGCTTCTTGCCTCTGAGGAAATGTATGGAGCACATTTTATCAGTTCTACCACATGTAGGCTAGACCCATTCCCTATCTGGTTCTTTGGCCATTTTTAGTTGTTGAAAGAGTGGTGGGCCTCAAGACTACTTTAAGAGACAAGGATTTTTCTTTTGCACCCTTTCCAGTCAGGATTCTGACTTGTGCAGAAACAGCATTGGTTGCCCCTGATGGATGACCTGGTTGAGGAAGTGCACCCTAACTCTAACCGTATTTTTACTTGATTAATTTAGGTTCAGCTTAACTATCAATTATCTAATGGAGACACTGATTCTTGACCATTGCAGATTCTGCTATTTTTTTAAGGGAACATGGAAACAGTATAACAAATAAATTTTGTGATAAAACTTCTCACAATCATCTCCTTATACATACAGTAGTGGCCAAATATTTGTGGAAACCTTTTGGAAAAAGTGTGTTTTTGAGGTTTGATGGCTAATAACACCACTTTTTTTGTAGTAGTACTGTAAAATTATATATCAATGGAAAGATAATTTAATCAAGAATGTAATGCAATAAACTTTATGAAGGATTTTTTATTAGAATAGCAGTTAGAAAGAAGAAAAGTGAAACGTTGAAAAAATGATATACAAAAATCACTATAGAAAAAATGAGATATACAAAAATTATCACTATGTCAGTTAATACTTAGTTGGGTAACTTTTAGCATGAATGTCTTCCAATGTCTTCCAATGGAGTGAACCAAGTCTTTTAGTTTTGCAGCTGTTATAATGTGAAACCAAGATTGAATGATTGCTTCTATTAACTGGGTTTTATTGCTGGGTCACTTCTGACTAACAAGTTTCTTCAGTCGGCTCCATAGATTTTCAATTGGTTTAAGGTCTGGGCTATTTCCAGGCCATTCCAGCAGTGGAATATGGTTATCTTGAAACCAGTTTTTGAACACAGAAGCAACATGACATGGAGCTGAATCCTGTTGAAATATGTTTCCTTGTCTTGGAAAAGATCATGTGCAGAAGGCTTCAGTTTGGGCTCAAATATTTCATTAATGTATTTTTGGCCATTTATATTCCCATTAATCACACAAATTCTGCCCACACCTTTTGATGTCATACAACCCCAGATTTTAACACTGAGTGGGTGTTTCACGGTACATGTAATGCAACCAGGATGCAAATCTTCTCTAATTCTTCTTACGTATGTTATGCCATCGCTACCAAACAGGGAGATCTTGGTCTCACCACACAAAATGACACTGTCCCATTGTTCCTCTGTCCAGGTAACATAGGTTTTAGCCCAGTTTACTCTTTTCAACCTTTGTTTGAGAGATAAAAGTGCTTTTTTGTGGAATTCTAGATTTTAGGTCAAATTCCTGTTGTTTGCATCAACTTCACATTCCACTGCGCCACTTCATCTTGTATACACCCAGATGATTTTCTTCTGTTACTTAGGCACAGTCTCTTAATTCTTCTATCATCACTTGCTGTTGTGCACCTTTTCCTGCCTTTTCCAGTGTGGTTTTGTAGTGACTGAGTCTCCTTATACCTCTTCAAAAACTTAGAAATGCCACCTTTAGTTAAGCTTCGACCAATTTTTCTTCTAATTTCTTTATAATTGTGGCCTTGTTCACTTAATAATACTATTTTACATTGCTTTCTGGGTGACCAGTCAACTCTTTGCATCATTACTTTAATTTTATTATGTTTTACAAGCTCACTAAATGAAAGAACACAAAAAACCCCAACCAACTTGATAGCGATCACATAACACAGTGACAAATGCCTCAGCTTCAATACATGACATCGATAACTGAATCCTACTGTGATCTGATTGGCTCATTGCCGAAACAAGATGACACCTGATTGGCTCTCTAAACACTCATGCTCATTGGCTATAATCAGATGAAGGAAAGCTACCTGATATCAACCTAAGCACGCATTGCTTCCTTTTTCTGGTTATTTGGCTATAACTTTTCATAGAATAAGATAATTGAATTGTTGCATTACTTTCTTTACATTGATATATAATTTTATGGTACTACTCCAAAAGAAGTGGCGTTATTAGCCATCAAACTTCAAAAATACACTTTTCCCAAAAGGTTTCTACAATTTTGGCCACTAATGTATGTATGTATATATGTGTGTGTGTGTCTGTGTATACATATATACATATACATACGTGTAT
>JAOYMU010000192.1:8177851-8189629 GCA_025802295.1 Psammodynastes pulverulentus | reverse complement strand
ATGTCTTAAAATGACTAAGGTTGGGAAACACTGGTTTAGAGCATCGGTGGGGCAGTGGTTAGAGTGTAGTACTGCAGGCTACCTTCTGCTTACAGCCAGCTGCCTGAAATTTGGCAGATCGAATCTCACCGGGCTCAAGGTTGATTCAGCCTTCCATTCTTCTGAGGTGGGTAAAATAAGGACCCAAACTGTGGGGGCAATATGCTGATTCTGTAAACTGCTTAGAGAGGGCTGTAAAGCGGTATATAAGTCTAAGTGCTATTACTAGTGTCCAATCTGTTAGACTAGCAGTGTATCTTATTACTGGAAAACTCCATGTGTTTATGGATTTGAGTTTGATTAAGAATTTTTGGCACTTTTTTTTTTGTTCACCATGCTGAACTAGTTTCCTTTTTAACATCACCAAGCAAGCTGTTATTTGCTTTCAGTATTTCTATGTATTTGTAGATTTTTATTGTGGTCATTTACATTTTTGAGGTGTAAGCCTGCATTTCGTTCAGCTTTTCCTTTCTTTATGATGGGTAAAGACAAGACAAGAAACAATGGATGGAAACTAATCAAGGAGAGAAGCAACCTGGCGTTAAGGAGAAACTTCCTAAGACTGAGGACAATTAACCAGTGGAACAGCTTTGCCTTCAGAAGTTCTGGGTGCTTCATCACTGGAGGCTTTTAAGAGACTGGACAGCCATCTGTATGGATTCATCATTTTGGGGGGGATTTCCCATGTAGCTTCAAAATCCATGTAAAACAGAAGAGCATTTTTCCACTTTGTTTGAAGAAGGCATATTCAAGTTTTGTTTTATTCAGGATACGATTGCGGGGCATTACTGAGACGGTTAAAAAGAAGCAGGGTCAATAAAAATTCCTCTCCTGTTTTTTTTTTTTTTTTTACCCATTTCCTTGTATTTACCATCATGGCTGTTTTCCATTTTTTTCCATTACTCCCTTTACAAAATTTAACATGTTTGCACTAAAGTCAAATACCTCTAAACATTTCAGAACATAGCTAAGTGAGAGAGAATTAAACAGCTACCGGTATTTATAATCAATCCTTACACTTTTTCTACACGTTTTTTTTTTCTTCACTTGGATTTTTTTTTATAGTACCTTTTTATCAATTGGAAATTTGCTCTTTTGTTCTTTGTGGATTTTGACAGTTACCTTTTTGTTCATATACATATAATGAAGTTTGGAATATGTAATTCAAAATTGCATTAGCTAATACACCAGTTAGCAATGTGAATATGGCTGGCAAGCAAGCAAGTAATTATAGTCTGATTACTTGCAATTACACTCTTCCCTGTTTTTTATTATTAAACATGTTCTACCAATTTTCATCCACTCTTCAGCTTTTCTGATTTGTAATGTTTCATGAAACTGAGGGTTTTCAGATGCTGAAACCAAAAAGCATGCATTTCAACTTTTCCTAGTGCCCTCCGGTTCTTAAGCTTCTCGTTGTTTCACAATTCCTGATGTTATGACCGTATCATCCATTTTGACTGAGCCAATGTGCTTTTCAATTTCTTTTAGCCATTTTCATTCTTCAATATGTTCTTTTGGATTATCTCAAATGCCACCAAAAATTCTAATCCTTCATATTTATCAGGGCAAGCACCTACCTTTGTACTATTTTCCAGTATTGTTCTATAAAACAAATATTGGTTTGTTCCAAAATGCTGATTTTGTCAGATCTGATTCATGCATTCAATTTTCTTTGAAATAGTTGTGCCTTGTTTTCATTCTTCTGTGACCTTTTTTAATCATTTTATTGCTGAGATTATATTTTTTTCTCTTAAGTTTTCTTGATCTTATATTTTAATTCCTTTTCCCTCGTATTCTTCAGATTGCTGATGCTAGCTCACAATTGATTGATCTCTCTTTTCAATACAACTTTCCATTTTGATGATTCATTTTTGATACTTTGTTTTACAGCATTGGATTTTATCAGTTACTGTGCTCTAGTGAATTGACTAGTTTTAATCAAAGTGTTTGTTTCAATATTTCCTACTGCCATTTTTGCATCCTTCAAGAACTTTGGATAGTACCTGTATACTCATCTTTTTACATGGTGAAAACCTTTTCCTATGCTTTGAGTGTTTCCTATGTCCGTCACTGTTCTAATTAGCTATACCTGGATAATATTTATCAAGAAGTGATATTTAAATTCTATCGTAAACCAGCAAACAAATAGATGCAGCTGTGCTACAGGCATCAAACCTTCTGTCTGCATCGTGTGATATTGATTTATGAGGGAGCACAAATAAATCAAATCAACACCTGTGTCCACATACCTTCACGGGGAAAAGCTGCAGTTGTATGCACAGATGGTACTCCTGAAATAATAATGAATGTCTGTAATCATATAAGCTGCAATAAACCACTCTGTCACATTTGGGAAGAAGGACCCAAGCAGATATTTGTCTGTATCTAGTTTACAACCTAGTCGATCGAATTGACATAATTGGACCTTCTGGGTCATTTCAAATATTCTGGGGGTGATTTAAAATGAAACACATTTAAAAATGGTTGGCCCTTATCGTCATTCATCATTTAAAGTAGAAAAAGCTTTCCCACTCTCCCTCCCATATTTTTTATTTAGAAGAAAGAAAAGGTCAGTCGTTTTGCAAACTCTGCACTTGCGGGAAAACTCTACGAAGAAAAAAAAAATCGCAGCGTCCACATTTTATTTGAAAATATGCAACCAGCCCTCATAAACTGGTCCCTTGAAGTTTTGGATCTTGGCAGTGCTCATCAACAATAGCGCCGACTGTTTTGTAAGACCAGGAGAAGCATGTCTGCCAAAAAATAGAACAGATTAGGTTAGTTTAATCCTACACCCTATATATAGCCTCAAGATACTTAGGCTTCTATTTTGTCGGTTAATGGGTAACAAAACTCTTCTTCCATTTGCAACTTTGAGGTCTTCTCCTTCTAATATGGTATGTGGGATGGCATATTGTACCAATGAGGACTTCTACAACAATTTTGCAGAAAGAACGTGTATGTCTCAACCATAACCTTTCAATTGATTGCATCTGTTTATGATTGGTTAATTTCTGGCACAGTGAATGTGTCCTATACATGGACCTTATAAACATGTTTATACAACATGTTTATCAGTGGTGGTATGCTGCCGGTTTGCCCCTAATTGGGTGAGCAGGCAGCGCTGATGAGCAGTAGCTCCAACGATTGGCGTTCTGGGTGGTTTTGTTGGCCCACCCACCCACGCTCTTTCTTTACCTTTATCCACTCAGCTAAATGACATGGCTGAGCAGATTGCCGTGCTAAAACAGCTGAGAGGCACTTTGGCTGGGGCTTGTCTGAGCTGCGCACGTGCGCATGCTGTCACCGAACCAGTGGCAGCGCTGGTAGGAAACCGCCGCTGATGTTTATGTACAACAACATTTTATGACTGAGTCACAGAGCTTGGATTGGATTCATAATCTCCAGGAACAAATACCATCCCTCAAAATGTATTCTGAATGAACTCTTGATTTCTTCTCATTTAAGTAAATCCTTTCTAAACATTCTTATTAAAAGCCAGAAATGAGGCCCCCGATTGTGGGGGGCAATATGCTGACTCTGTAAACTGCTTAGAGAGAGCTGTAAAGCACTCCTGAAGCAGTATATAAGTCTAAGTGCTATTGCTATTTGAGACCAACACTCAAGTAGAGCTTTCCTTTACCCAACCCTTGAAGGCATCTTTGGGGACTGCGGAGCAGAGAATGTTATATTTCATGTATTTATTGTTTTATTTTTCAAGTAGAGGCATGGTGGCTCAGTGGCTTAAAAGTTGCTGGAGAAAGTCTATGCTCTGGCGGTTTGAGTCCTAGCAACACGTGACGGGATGAGCTCCCATCACTTGCCTCAGCTTCTGCCAATGTAGCAGTTTGAAAGCAAGCTACATGAAAATAGATAAACAGGTACCAGTTCGGTGGGAAAATAATGACACATGTAGAACTACAAACTCAAGTGGTGCCGGACCTGTCCCAATGGGATACCCAAATATGAGGTGACATTGGTGGAGGGGAAAAAGTCCCAGATCATGCTGCAGAATACCGTTAGCCATTTCTGAGTGTGGAGCTAGTTTGCCCTGTGTGGTGCATTTCTGGATTTTGTGCCAGTGTAAATTAAATGGTGGAGCAGACTTAGGTAGCCAAACAACTATTCTGTATTAACACCGAAGTCTTCTGGCTAATGTACCATCGCCATATGCTAAAACATTTTTCAAATTTCCAAGATCTATTGAGGTGAAACACAGAATAATCTGGGAGATGACCAGAGAGAAGACTGCTCTCTTTCCATCTATGAAACTTCCCAATCTCGGGAATAGGAAAGAAAGCCCTTCAGATTTTTATGAGCTACAATGTTGAACGGTTCCAGCCAGCTGAGTTAGTGGTAAATTGTGCTAGGAACTGTCATTCAGCAACATCTGCAGCATTTGACATTGCTACCCTATTTAAGGAAGTCATTATGCATCCCTCTTTCTAAATCCTTGTCATGCAGGAATACCCAAGATTGGAGATGAGAAACTGATTGCATGGAAAAAGCAACTCGCAATGCTCAGCAGTATCTTCTCCTTCTCTTCTCTGTAATCGTTGAGACTGTAACTTATCCAAGCTTAAGAGTTCAAAAAGTCAGGACAAAGAAAAGGATGGTGCCCTGGTTAAGTGGAGGGAAAATTGTTTTCTTAAATACAACCCTCTTTAAGAATAGCCTCATTAAGGATGCATAAATGCTGACTTTCTATTAAGTCACATATTTATGATTACATTTGTAGCTCATATCTCTTCACTAGGCATCCAGCTGTCCTGTTTTATAACCAGGAAAGCTATAAAGTCCCTGGCAGCAAGCGAGGAGACTCTAAATACTTGAAGAAATAAAAAAGAAAAACAGGGACAGGAGCTTGTAATAGGTTAGTGTACTCATACACACCCTGGGTGTTCTGACCCAGCTCCCAAACACGATAAACTCTCTGTAGTTAACTAAAGGTTCCCTTTATTAGGAGCACCAGCAGCCCGGCAAAAAGTCTCTCTCTCTCACACACAGCAGGCTAGCAAGTCTCTCAGTGCCTGTGGAAAGCGAAGCCTGCTCTCTTTCCCCTTGAAATGCCCCCACACACCAGGAGTCTCTCTCTCTCTCTCTCCACACTCACACAAGAAGTCCTGGAAGGTGCACTCACTTTTTTTCCAGCAGCAGACACATATATACACACACACACATGCTCAGAAGGCAAGGCTGACTCTCAGCACCACAGATTCAAAAGAAGAACTCTGATAAGTTCCAGACAGGATTCAGAAATCAGATTATCAGTGGCTGACCGAAGGGGAGATGAATAGTTGTCTGCCACACCTATTCATCTTCGCCCCCTGCTTTTTATCCCCAGAACTAGGGTGGGGCTTAGCTGGCAGTGGTGGCTCTTTCATACCAAGGACCGGCCCATAGATTCCCACTGCTCTTCTCTCCCTTCTGTGCATCCACACATCAGGCACTGGACCCAACTGTTCCTCCTCTTCCTCATCAGCCACCTCCAGATCTGGGGGCTGTTGACTCTCTCTCTGAGGGCTGATGGAGAGCCCAGGCTCTGCCTCTGTCTCTATCTCTGACAGCTCCATTCCCCCTTCCCCCCCCCAGAGCTCTCAGATTGCATTGATGCTGGCCCTGACTCCCATGTGGCCTCATCTGATTTGGCTGCCAGAGGGGCCAGCAGCTGATAAGGTTTTTAAGCTTCTTATTGTAGCAGTTTACTCCAAAGGGCCAAGAGATCATCAGATGATCCAGATGCCCCAGATTCACTTACTGACACAGTGAACAGGTGCATGGAGCACAGAAGCAAGAGTAAGAAGCTGCAAACACTCTGGGAATATGCCACTAAACTTGTTTTTTATGTGCCAAGTTGGATAATTCTCTTCAGATGCTTGCTGTCTGATTAACCAGTTAAGGCAGCCCTGTTGCTGCCAACTCTTACACTCAACACGGAATTGCTTGAATTTTAATAATTAGCATTCATTAGGAGCAGAATTAGGCTCAGATTATAATAATGCTTTTTCTCCACCTGCTATGGCTCTAGAGGTATTTGTTTCTTGCTTCTCCTCAACAGGTGACTGAGATTCCATTGGCTCTTCCTCTTCTGAAACTCTATACAGCCTCAAACTCGATCATGTCACGTGACATATCGGGAGTGTCGTGACATTTTTTGCCTTTGTGGAGCCGAGGTGGGCGTGGCCTGCATGTGATGCATCCGGCCTGTGGGGTGCCAGTTTGACAGGCCTGGTAGACACCATATGATAAAACTAAGCAAATCAATAGATATTCATGCAATAGGGGACACACTGGATATTCTGTTGTTTAAAGCAAAAAAATCAAAGCAAAACTCT
This sequence comes from Psammodynastes pulverulentus, assembly GCA_025802295.1. NCBI lineage: Eukaryota > Metazoa > Chordata > Lepidosauria > Squamata > Psammodynastidae > Psammodynastes > Psammodynastes pulverulentus. Next base: position 8,183,252 of record JAOYMU010000192.1, on the reverse strand, counting down.
TTCCCACCCAACCATGGACTGTCAAATCATTTTTCAATAGTAGGAATGGACCAGCTCAGTTTAGGTGAGAAGTGTCTTATTTAACCACAAGGTGACTTCATCTTTGGAAGGTGAAAAGCAGAAACAGAGAAAGAACTTGTCCTTATCTTCTCATCTGTTGTAAATCTATTAATAGGAACATACTAATCACACTGAATGTATGTTAGATGGTTTCTGTCACAATATCTGTTGAGGATACATTTTAGCAAGTATGAACTTTGCCTTCTATTAATATCAAACAAAACAATTGCTTGTTTCTAGGGAATGATAAATACAAACATTATACAAATAGAGACGCTGATGCACTATTTCCCTAGCAGTGGTCAGAATCAGTGAGCGATGCTAGGGAAATAGTGCATTGGTGTTTTAGTACTGAGCAATGAATTCATAAACAAAACAGGGAAGAAAAAAAATTATGTTAATAGATGTTAATAGAGGTATTTTCTAACCTTGAGGTTCATTTTTGCTTTGTCTCATAATTATGTGGATTGCTTTGAAAGATCACATTCCCCATGAGTGAGTTCCAGGACAAAATGTCTGTAAAGGTGAGATCAATCATAGACCATGTTCAATTTGTACAAAAGCAGAATTGCAGGAAATATACTGTCTGCACCGCCATTCTTTTCCTTAGTATTCAGGACTCAGAATTCTGTTACATTTCCTACTTGATTTTTGTGAAGCAAACTATTGAGCAATTGCATGGAAAAGACAGATGGTACAAAGTGTGTCAAAATAGCAATGTAATAGCATGAAGTAAGCAGTAGTAGTACAGAACGTTCTCAGTTTGACTTGTCCTGCAGATGTGAAAATGCTGATTTATATGTACTGTCTCCCTTCTAAAGTGTAAGAAGATAATCTTAGCACAATTCTTAGAATGCAATCATATACTTGGGGAAAAAACTGTTCTTTTTTTCTCTGAGCACCCTACTTTTCCCTGTGCTTTTTTTTTTTTAAAGTCTCATCATATATCCAATCACCTGTAATAGAACCATTCCATTCCCAGCACCCAAATAGTTAAAATTAGGATTTAGAAACAAAAAAGCACAGGAAAAATGAGCAAGTTCAGAGAAATGAAAATGGTACATGAGTTGGGAAGGCTTCATGTTGATGTGTAAGAGGTGTCATGTGTTGGATAAGGTGTGTGGGGGGCAATGTGAGTTAGGAAAGATGTGGGGCTCATATGGGTTATACAAGAGGGGTTGCAGGTATTGGGAAGGACATTGGGGGATTGCAGGGCAAGGAGGGTTCAGGGTCTGGTGTGGTCAGGAGGAGTGCATGAGAAGTGATACATGCAATGAAAGAGGTGCCACACAGGTTAGGGAAGGTGTGCAACAAGGTAGCGCATCAGAAATCGTCTCCCCTTCCCTTCCCATCCCAACAAGCAGGTAAATGGCTGCTGCTGGGAGTGGGAAGGAAGTGAGAGATTGTGAGACTGGCTGGGAAACTGTCATGGAAAGTTCAAAATGAAGATCAGGTGACCACAGCATCGGCCAGTAGCACTGAAGCTGCCACAACTTCCCCAAATTTCATTCCCTCAGAAGTCAATTTTGGACTTATACTGTACATTCATCTGTTTGATGTATATTGGCTCAAAAATGGTTGCCCTATGATGCACCGTTTCATCCAGTTATGACAAGAATTTTAATAGCATACAAACAGGTTGTAAAGACAGCTGTAAAATAGGACAGTAAAAAGTTTTTCCTCTTTTTAAAACCTCTTTATTGTGCCTGCATGTAGGCGCATTTTGATCTTTTAATATGTTTCTTTTTCCGAGAGAGAGAGAGAGAGAGAGAGAGAGAGAGAGAGAGAGAGAGAGAGAGAGAGAGAGAGAGAGATTCACTTGCTATCCTTCTTGTGGGCAGATCTTAATGGATGTACATATGTTTTATATAAGTGTGGATATGGATGGGTATATACACAGAGAAAGGATTGAAAAATCTCTCTCCTAAACACCTGCTCACCTAAAAACGTGCAACTCCAGTGAGCCCTCCTGCAGAAAAGAGAACAACCAGAATTCATTTTTTGGGGAAGAGAAGAGCAAAAGGACACAGCAGCAAGAGAATAGTCCAGTGGGAGGACATAGTAGTTCACTCTTGGCACTGAAATAGCTTGTAAACTGCTGCCAGACTATCAAACAACCAACCGAAGTATATTTCAGTCTTGGCAGGGTTTTCTTAAGCCAGTTTAAAATAAAGCTAGCATGACCACAGGATAGGTTCAGCTTAAGTAGTAAGTGTGGATATGTGTGGCCTTACTCTTTATCAGGGTTGCTCAGAAATCTGGGGAAAAATGGTCTGCTTGAATGAATGGCAGAGAGGTATCATGGCTGGGTGTATTCCAAAGCAATTCTTGAGGCAAGTGTAGCCAATTTGCACAGCTTCTATTTATTTATTTGTTTGTTTTGCAGTATTTAGAGCATGCCCCAGTCCAAATGGTCTCTGTACAAAAATAGGAGGTTTGGATAGAAATGCATGGAGCAACATCAACCATTGCTGGATCTATGTAATCAGGTATAAAATCATAAATGATTACATATACCCCTGTGAGTATACACAGGGAATTATTTCTTTCCATTGTTAAAGTTGTCATATTTTTTTCCCCAAAATCGATTAGTAAGGTGATGAATGAATTTCAGGCGTGCAATTCTAGACTTGCCCATTTTCCCCACTTGCAATGTTAGCCAGTGTTTATCTTGGGGAATGGAGTAACCATATTCAGTGAAATGACTGATGATAATGTGGGAAGAAATATCCATCTGGTTCAATTCCAAGCTGGGAGAAAGAAATATGGAGGCTGATTGGAAAGATGGTTTATTGATGAAGCAGAACCACATGGGTTTGTGGTTCTGGGAATCTGACAAAATGGAGGTGAGAGTGGGGTTTTTTTATATCATCTTTGGGCTTTGCACTTCAGCTTCCTGTTCTTGTGTAAGAACATGTGTTCTATTGGCTATTGTCAGATTCCTATGGGGTCATATAGGGGTCATAACTGGCTCTATAGGCAAATGAGGAAATGCAAATCCTAGGTGTTTGTCTAAGCTAATCTGGTCAGCCTCTGCTTTATTGTTTATCTGCGTGAAGTTTGGACTTCTCTGGGATGGTGCAATGAAAGGGCTTGCGTTCTGAAAGGGTGTTAGGCAATTCCTATTGTGGCTTAATGGCTTTCATCCTGTTTTGGATCTTGAGTGAGGGGGCTGCTTCTAATCCTACCATTCTGTTTTTGTTCAGACTTTGCTGCAGGGTATTTCAAAATATCCTGTCTTGAATGGATTACCAAATCTGCATTTCTAAAAGCTGCCTCCTCAGTTTCTGCTTAGGGGCAGGGAGATTGGGGTTGCTTCCTGCCTCTAAAAAACATGTTTCTCTATTTCTCCCTTTGGGGAAATATAATATTCTGCCTTTTTAATATTCCTAAAAATATTTCATTCTTCTAGGGAGGAGTAGACGCTGACTTTCTACAATAGTATATTTGAACATATGTAGCATTTTAAGCTTAATAACATTTTGTGAAGCATTCACTGAACTGAATTGAAAGCAAATGCTTTATTTTTGATGTAGGAAGCTTGCACATGGGGTTCAAAACACTTTTGTTCTTCTGTAAAAAGACTTGGCCTATCACTATATCAACAACTGAAAACCCAGAAATTCTATTCAGTATTTGCCAATACAAATGCAATCCTGACCATTTGATTTTAAAAACAAAAGCATGTCACTCAAGCTCTGACTTTCTTCATCTCCCTTGGCTTATATGATTGAACTGCCCTCCCATTTTTCCTCACAGATTTTTCCTTGTGGTGTTTAAACAAAAGTCACCCAGGAAGTAATCTCAAATCAGTATCTTATGTCAGCTATTACTAGCTGGACCAAATCCCCAGCTGATTTAAATCTTTTGCAATTGAACATTCATAAAGTTCCATGGTAACTTTTAAATAACAGTTCCATTTAGCCTTCTCATCTCAGATTCACAGCATGCTTAATTTCCTTTTATTACTATTAAAGAAAAGATTTGCCATTTTGAGATTCCTGCAGTTTCTTCTCAATTTCAGGGGCTGTATTTTAAACTTCAAACAGCACCCCTCCTCCTGCCAAATTACAAATTATTGTGTTTAAAGCAATTTTGCCTGTCACTTATTAGTAGACAACCAGCAACTAAATGCTCCATCTAGCAGATTTTGTGCGTTCAAAATCCCAGCACAATTTAACACTTTTAAGAAATTGGTCTATAAGGAATGGACATGGACCCTTGGACAGTTTTTGTAGCAGCAAGAGCTTACACAGTATTGATATATTGTCTTTAAGGTCAGACTATTCTAGCAATCGCACTTAGACTTATATATAGCTTCACAATGCTTCACAGCTCTCCCTAAGCAGTTTACAAAGTCAGCACACTGCCCCCAACAATTTGGGAGGTCCTCATTTTACCTACTACAGAAGGAAGGAAGGCTGAGTCAACTTTGAGCTGGTGAGCATCGAACTCCTGGCAGTGGGCAGAATTAGCCCACAATACTTCATTCTAAACAATGTGCTACCACGGTTCTATTCTACTTCTAATGTTTGTAACAGATTCAATTTATATTCTAGGCCAATATTGCAAAACACCCTGGGGTATAAAGTATTGCCTACCCCCAAATGGTATACCCTGGGCAACATTCTGTTCTAACAAAGCGGCTAAAAATCTAGACACAAGGTGACTGAACTAGATATTGCATCTCTCATGATCAAAAACTACAAAGGCAGCAACGAGATTACAACAGTTCTTTTGAGAACTCACTGCCAAAAGATATTGAGTCCCAGATCCATATTTTGCAAAACACCCTGAATTCATCCTAGATTTCATACTACCTGAAAACAACAAATTCTTGCTTCTGTGTAACTAGGTGGAAAGAAGGCATCATAAAAACAACACCTCCAGCTTCTAAACTTGACGAATCTATATATTTTTAATTCCAAGGGTCCTAGGCTTTTGAACAGCAAGTAAAGTAATAGATATTCATGGAGACTAGACTGGAGGGTGTCGATGATAATGTCTGTGTCAATTTCATTAGAAGCAAACAAATGGCCTGAGATTCTCAAGCTTTTGTCAATTAGGCAAACACTCAATAACTGGTTCAGTGCCACCAAAAACCAGACAAGGCCTTGAATGGGAAGATGGAGAGAAAAATCTATGAGTTCAACCTACGGTAGTTCAAAAGTGAAATCAGTTTAAGGATAAAATGTGAGCAGAGCTTGTTTGACAGAAATGGGAGATGCCTTGAAAGCATTATATTTGCAGCTTTATAAATGGAAGGCAGGAAGGATTGTGACAGACTAGGAGGGAAAAATGCCACTTCTATCATTCCTGCTTTCCTCCATCCTATTGTCTT
>JAOYMU010000192.1:8001788-8011876 GCA_025802295.1 Psammodynastes pulverulentus | reverse complement strand
TGAGGTCAAACACAACCCTGATGAGGTCCTCAATGAAATTGAGTTTGACACGCCTGTTCTAAGATGTTTATAACAAAATATTGATTATGAATTAGCTCAGATAAGTTTGGGAAGGAATAAGAACCACATTCCCAAACAGCTGATCCTGTGCCTTCAGGTCACATATTGACAAAGAAAACACAAAATGTGGGCGCAGCAAATACATAAACACACATCCCCAAATGCACACAAACCAGAAAGGAATCCACATTGATTATACTGTTCCAGACAAACATATACAACAGTATATACAGACACTGATTAGTCCCTAGGAGAAGATGTGAAGGCACACATGCATACCTCTCCCCATCCCATATTGCGTTGTGACAAAAGGCATCTCCTGTGGCCACAGCTGGTAAAGGTTGGGAAGCATTCCTGAAAGCCAGTCTCACCAGGATTTCCTTGTCTTGTTTTTTTTCTTCCCTTATCCCTATTGACAAGATTTTTAAAAAATCTATTCCTGCGGAGCTTTCATTTTAATGATAGCATATCATAAATTCCATCCTTCATCATTGTCTATGATATTAGTGGTCCGAGTTGCCGCCTACATTTTTGTTCTAAGATCGGGTATCTGCAATGCGCTGGAGTGGGTGGAGAAGATGTTTGTTTTTGTTTTTACTTTGGCACAAGCTAAGATTGCCACTTAGTGGCCAAATCTTTTAATGACAAGCTTTTCCCAGCAACAATAAGGCTTTGAAATTGATTTGGGATTTGGCTTTTATGTTGAGGGAATTGGCCTTGGTTGTCTAGCTTCTTAAATAACTTCCATTTTGTGCCCACTGTGAATGCCTGAGGGGATTTCATCCCAGTGCCTATACATGGAATGTTAAATGGCACCAAACTCCACAAATATGATAAAGGTACCAGGACAATGACCTTCACAGCTACGGATTACGAGCCTACCATCATTTTTATCCAGTTAATATAACTGAATGAAAAATAAATTACAGTAACAATAATATATTTTAAATTTTAATAAATCATTGGTCATCATTATGAAATTTTAATTTAAACACAGATGTTAATTAGAGTTTTGTTGTGATCTGAACAGATTCAGTAATGAATGGATAATTCTTAAGTTTATGTTGCTTCTTGATTACACATTTGTATCATCTCTTTCTTTACAAGTTGAGTGTAACATACTTGAGGGCATTTTCTTATTTTATTCTCACCATACCAATCCTTTGAGAAGTGTTGCACAGAAAGATGCTAACTAGCCCAAAATCAATCATATAGGCAAGTGGGTTCCTGAACCCTTGTCATCTTGATCCCTCCTATAGGGTAATAAATCCAAAATCTAGAATATTTTCTTAAAACAAAAGTACGTGTGGAAATGTCTTGATCAGTCTTTTACATTTTTCTTTTCCTAACGGTATCAAAAAATTGGCTGGGATTAAGGAGAATTTGAAGAATTAATTATTTACTCTTACAAGCTTACTAAGAAACACAAATGATAATATTGTATCTAACCCCTCACTCAGCTTTCCATCTTAAATTACACAAATTAACAAGGACATTATATCATTGTATTTATAAGCTTTACCCAAAATAAGTTGAATTGTATTTGAGTACTCTTCTTTTAGGAAAATTGATGACTAGTTCATCCATTGACTATACAATGTTTTAACCATGGAATGTTGAGTATACATACAGCAGCCTGATATACATACAAGATTAAGACATAAGACATAGTTGTAAATCACAGTGGCTTGGTTCACAAGTGCACTTAACAAAAATGTATTCATAGTTAACTAGTTAGCCCCATTTGTGGACCTGGAATAGGATTTGGACATGCCTTATGTCACTTAAATCTATTCCACTCCTACATTGAAAATGGGAAGATAATAATCTGTAACAATGTCCCTTCAAATTTCTTCACTATATATGGAGCTTAACTTTCATTATTTTGATGATCTGCCATTTTTAAAAATCTCATCCAGTTTGTTGGAAGATTTTGTCATATAGAAACCCTGTAAAATACTTCATATATTGAAACTTACAGAAAGTCAGGGCTGAGGAAACAAAGTAGGTGATTAAGCTACCTGATTTTGGTTTAGTCTGTTGCAAGGGTGTCAAAATTCACATCACTGTGGCGTCACGTGACTTATCAGGACTCCCCCCCCCTTTGCTAAACCAGGTGTGTGTGTGTGGGGGGGGTGGCCAGCAGTTTGACAGCCCTGGTCTGTTGGGTGAACCTTGGCTAACAGGTGCTTTTCATAAGGTGCAGTTAAAAATCCATGACTTAGTATGATGAGTGAGTGAGAAACACACGAGGACCAAAGGAATTGTTTAGGCAGCCCCTGGTTCCTACAAATAATTAGTAGTAAATCCTGGGATTTACTTTAGAGTAAAATTCATATGGAACTGTATGATAGCTATCTACCTTATAATCACTATCATGTGAACATAGTCTGATGTTTAAAAATGTACTCTGGTGTTTGAAACTGATGTTGCTCACCTATTTTTTAATTTAAATTTATATTTATCTATCTAGTGAACATACAGAGGAATTAAATGTTTAATTGGACCAAATCAGAGTAACAGCCATATAAAAACAGAGGTAACAGATAGAGAACACATTTTCCTTTTATTCCTAAAGTCCAACAGCAGAGGGCACTCTGTCACTAACAAAATCCATTCTGAGTTTCTGTTAGTCCCTTTTTAAAAAATCCTTCCTTCCTGTGAAGCCATGTTGAATGAGCAAATGTCTATAGACTGGTCTGTGAGTTTTAAATGTCTCCTTCACAGGAAATCCACTGTGTAGCACTGCAGGGTTGTCCAAACATCGGCACAATGTCCACTTCTGTGCATATGTTTAACTTTGCTCATATCATTGACCAATGTCTGTTTTCTTTGAATAATAGATCACTTTAATCACATGCTACTCTAATGTTATGAAAGGAGCAAGTGATATTTACTATGAAGGTTGTCTGTGTGTGATTAATCACCATGCAGATTTGTTATGGCTTAAAACTAACCACTTTAGGACAAACTTTGTACAACGTAATTGTCTTAATATCATCTTAATATACAACTTTTGATATTGAACTAACTTTAGTTTCTAGTTGCTTCCTATTAAAGAAGCCATCTTTAAAAATACTATTCCGCATACTGTATAAGTTGGAATATTTCCTAGATTGTATTTGACAGTATTTTTAATCAGCTGCTGGAATTTGATTTTGCTTTTCTAATTGCTGAGCTAGCAATTACTTGTTTTTTTAGGGGATTGATTTCTGTTTCAAATTACAATAAGAAATTTTGTACTAAATTGATTAACAGGACTAGTTAATTTTAAGTCTTTCTTTAGATGATTTGCCCAGGAATTTCTACTGGTTTAGCCAGAATACATTTTTGCTTATTACCGTAATTACATCATCTGTTTGCTATTAATTACAAAAAGAATCACAATACCAGATTTTCCTGCTTAATGTAGATACCTACTGCTTTCCTCTAGCTGTCTGTGAGAAAAAAGTCAGTGTTTTTTCTTTTTTAAAAAAGCTGACACAGACAAATATGCTAAATCAGCTAAATTTCTATGTAGTTGATATTGGTTTCCAAGCACCATTTTGGAATCAAGATGTATATTTAAAGCTGCAATTCTGTACACCTTCACTTGGGAAAAGGGCCCATTAACCTCGGAGTGATAAGCAAATGTGATAAAGTGAGAACTACAGAGAGTAAGGAAGATTACCTCGGTTGAAATATGCAAGAGGCATTATCTAGGCAGGCAGATGGAGTTTACCGGACAATCAGATTTGCAAGAGTCTGCTATTATAGCCAATCTCAAAAAAATAGTTTTAGATTTTTTTTGTTGAATTGACTTTTTTCGGTCTGGTTCGGCTCGCAGAGCTGATCCAAACTGCACGAAGTAGCAGTTAAGGCTACTTGTTTCCATTTATTTCACTTTTATTCGTTCAGTTTTTCTTCAAATCTCTTGCTGAGTGTGGGGACTGTGCTTCCATTTTCTCTTGTGCTATGTTAATTCATTAAAAACCTTATTTGAGGTAGAGAACATGCTGTGTGAGCCTTGTAAATAATTTCTTAATGAGCTTGCTAGCATATAATTTTCTGTTATGTTTCCCCTGATGGATTCCTGCCACAAACGGGGAAAAAAAAGAAACAGAGACCCAGGGGGGTATCACGGATACCTTCTGTTGGAACAAGGTGCTGACTCAAGCACAACTGTAGATAATGTAACAATTCACCTTGATGAAGAGAATAAACTTTTCTCCCTCCCAGGCCCGAAAGAAAGAAGGTTCTGGAAAGGATCATGAGGCTTCTCAAGACCATATGCTCTCCTAAAGATTCATTTACTACCAAGAACTGCATCCGCCTGTTTTAAGGTTTTTGTATATGTAGGGATGGAGAGCCAGTTTTGTATACTGGTTAACGGTATCAGGCTAGAAACTGAGAAACCATAGCTTCTAAACAAACCTAGAGAAGCCAGCTGGGTTAGGCCAGTCACTCTATCTCAGCCCTAGAAAGAAATCAGACATACACTGTGTTCATAATGCTACACACAACAAACACCTTGGTTCTATTGTTCATTCCCCCTGTCTTGTCATGAACCTGGATTCTCTGAACTTTCCTGCCTCTGTTGTAAAGATCTGTTCATGTAGTCTATTTTAGTTAGTAAAACTATATTTATGTTGCTTTTCCGGCTTCTCTGACTTTGAAAACAGCCTTCTTCCTATTCTTATTACTTCTTAGTTGAACATCTCCTTGAAAGTGTTTTATTGCTGACTTCAGGCCATAAAAGAGGACAGATTGAAGCCATAAAACACCTCAGCTAGCTAGAAAGAGGTTTTCAAATAACAGAATAAACTTTATCAAATGTAGCCAGCTCAATTAGCTGTTGCTATAGATGCTTCACATCTGTGCAGCACAGTCCATGGCCTTTACCATGGCTCACCCAGATGATGGCCTCAGCAACTTGAGGTCACTCGTAGTTGCTACTCTTTATTTTTAGTGGAATGCACGTTGCACATATCCCTGTAAGGTTTTTCTAGATGATCAAATTAAAGTGGAGTTTTTATCATCTTGTTGCCCTCTAAATGGGCCATTTCCTTATCCACGTTGCCAGATAAGGAACCTGAATGAGTTTGTGGACTTCAGTGCTCAATTGCATTTGATTTACAGAAGTCTTTGAAGGTCCTGCCAGCAAAAATAAAACAACTCCCCTCCCCAGTATCTAGTGGGTTCAACTGGTGAATGCTTATATTGAAGAATGAATGGGTAGGAATAAAATTTCCTCTCATTCTCATCTTGCAAAATTTATTTTATAGGAGTCTGGGTAGGTGGAGGGATGAAGTAGAAGGGCACCCTGTCAGATGATGAGGCATGGGATTTCTGAGGAACTGGCCCACTCTGGATTTACTTGAATGAGAAGAACAGAAGCAATTTCAAGGGCCAGCTTTGTCCTATGGGAAAAAGATCAGCAGCATAGGAACAGCCTCCACTTAGAATAATTAATCAGTGCAACAACTTGCCTATAGACGTTTCTACAAACCTTCATCCAAGAAACACTCCCCCTCCCCCAATTTTAAACGTGCCAGTGTTATTTTTATTTTATTTTGCAGTGTGCTTTTGAATGTATGTCTGATCGCGCCAGAAAAACGGGACATTTCTTCCCAAATAAAGCACACTCATAAACTGACTGAAGTACTTTAAATAGTAGTTAGATTATAAAAGGTTGAATGATTTTGCTCATGAAGGAATAATTATCCGTGAATCTTCAGGCAATAATAACTATTATTTTGTAAGCCAGATTTCTTTCTGAACTATTTGTAAATATATTCAGATGTGCATTTGCTCTCATACTAACAAATGTATGGGTCCATAAATACATCCTGAATAGCTTAGATCATTGAGTGTGCTTTTGGTGTTCGTGATCAAATTGCTCTGCAGTATAATGCAATTTCCATTAAAAAGACTCAAAGAAATGCTCTGTATGTTTTGCACGCCTTTTTCCTATAACTTTGATGAAAATGGCTATACTAGCAGAATTACCGGATAGCGCAAAAATAATCTCCTAATATTCTCAGTTACCATTAAATAGTTGGAAGGGCTTCTGTATAAACAAGAGTATTGACTAACAGGAGGCTATTAGTAACTTTAGATTACAGTATATTTGCCCACTAAATCCTCTGGTTCAGAAAATCAGTTTTCTGCTACTAGAATTTTGCAAAATATACTGTTTTTCTACCAGGAAGAGATATATGAAAATGGCACCTCTCTTACCGGTGAGTCTAGGGATGATCTGGATATAAAACTCCATGATCCCTGAAATTATTTGGTTTGCCAGTCAGGTTCCTTTCAAGTCTTCCTGTTGTCAGGAACACTTCTGCCCCAAGAGGGAAATGTTAGCTTCCTGGACATGGGTATCAAAATGATGGGGCTTGCTAAAAGAAGTTTAAGTAGTTTCAAGATACATTAGGAAACTTATACCAAAGGTACAAGTACAGATTAGGCAAAATCTGACTCAAAAGCAGTAAATGTGAGAGGGACCTTGGAGTGGAATCCTAGTGAATGATCACTTAAATATGAGCCAATAGTGTACAGCGGCAGCTAAAAAACCCTAACACAGTCCTTGGTTGTATAACAAGAGGCATAGAATCAAAATCATGTGAAGTATTACTACAGCTTTATAAAGCCTTAGCAAGGCAACCCCTGGAATATTACATCCAGTTTTGGTCACCACATTACAAAAAAAAGATATTGAGACTTGGAAAAAGTGCAAAGAAGATCAACTAACATAATTAATCCCTTGCTCAGGATTCCCCCTTGTTTGTCTATTTAATTCCATATTCCATTTGCTCACAGACCACTTTATCTAAGGTGAATTCCAAACTTCACCACCTGTTCCTAATAAATAGTAGTCAGGGCTGTTTGTTGTTCTGTTGTCACCCACAGGCAGATATCCAGATGGAGCATGACAGTGTCATTCTGAAATAATATCTGCATAATGTGTCATACTTGTAAGGCAATTGGATTAGATTCTTAACTCTTCCAGAGTCCACAGATAATAATGTTTTTCATTCGTCTATGCAAATAGCACTATGTTTACATGCAATGGATAGAATTCTTGCTTTTTTGTTCTCTTCAACCTTGCATTTGTCTATGATCCCTAAAGTTCATCTGGCCTTGTAAGAACTACAAGCTCTTCATCAAGTCCTCAAAGATTAATCTCAGTAGGTCAAATAAACACTGTGGAATGGAATGGAATGGAATGGAATGGAATGGAATAGAATAGAATAGAATAGAATAGAATAGAATAGAATAGAATAGAATAGAATAGAATTCTTTATTGGCCAAGTGTGATTGGACACACAAGGAATTTGTTTTGGTTCATATGCTCTCCGTGTTCATACAAAAAAAAGATATATATGTCAAAAGTCATAGGTATAACTCTTAGTAGTAGTAGCAGAGGGCCCTTAGAGGGGAGAAAATTCTTCCTACAAACAGAAAAAAACAAAGGTCTGGGCCTAGGATGTGTCTGCAGATTTACGTCTTTCAGTAAACATGGTGTCAGCCCAGGCAGTGTTATCTCGCATACAATAGTCCGTCTAAGATTGTCAAGATGAGATTCCCCTCTTCACTTGTTTAAAGAGACCCTTAAAAGCTTTAGGTCATAACATGGAATAGAAACATTGACTTCTATCTCTTTGGGCATTACGGATATGATACCTTATATTAAATGAGCGTATGAATATGTTCTTTATCTCCAAATGTTTTTCAAAATTTGTTCTGTAAGTTATGTTTTAGGAACCGAGAATTAATTTCCTTAGATAGGATGTGGAATTGTGCATGGGGTGGGAGTAATGACTGATTTGTAAAGGAAAGGCAACATTGTTTTAGAAGTCATTTATTTTCAGGTAGTCAGGTACAGGTAGTCCTCGGCTTACTATAATTGGTATACCGACCATTCAAAGTTACAATGGCACTGGGAAAAAAATGACTTATGACTGTTTTTCACACTGACAATTGTTGCAGTATCCCCATGGTCACGTGATCAAAATTTGGATGCTTGGCAACTGGTTCATATTTATGACGGTTGCTGTGTCCCAGGGTTATGTGAAGGTTTGCAACCTTCTGATAAGATAAGCAAAGTCAATGGGGAAGCCAAATTCACTCAACAACCAGATTACTAATTTAACAACTACAATGATTCACTTAATAGCTGTGGCAAGAAAAGTCATAAAATGGGACAAAACTCGTTTTTAAAAGTCTCACTTAAACAGCATAAATTTTTAGGCTCCATTGCAGTCATAAGTCTAGGACTACCTGTAGTAAATTTGTATTCTGCTTTTTCTTAATAAGCAAAGAATTATGTCAATTTTTTCACTAACATGTTAAGGAACACTTTTTTTTTTCAATGGCATATACAACTTTCAGTGTAAGAGCCACACAGATTTTAGTTGGCAGGCAAATTTTCTCTAGTAGTTAGGCAGGCAGGGGCAGACAAAAACTGTGTTTAGAGGGCAAGTACAAATATTAAATTCAATCTAAACGTAAGATTACATGAAATCAATTTAAGGTTAAACATTTATTTTTTTTCTTTTTGCTACATTAAAAGCTATAATTTGGGGATGGAAGTTCATCATAGAGTTCTATATTTGTGCAGCCCAGTTCCTTCTTTCCTTTTATATAGGTAAGATTCCTATCATGAGGTAGCCTTATGATATTTCTTATTGCCATGGTAAAATATTTTCATTCATTTTTCCTCTTGGTACTTAATTCTCAATTGTAATTTTTCATTGAACTGAGTCATTTGAAAGCTCTCAATGATCTCCACTAGGAATTGTTTATATTGAATGCGATGGAGAATATTTTTCTTGGAACCACCATAGTGTGAGAGTTCAACTTACAAAAATTAGCATAGACTTATTCAATATCATACCTGTTATTCAATGTATTGCCTGTGAAAAATTAAGTATGCAAATTTTACTTACAGTAGGAATGAAACTCCAGGTGGCAGGCCTGGAAAATGTAATTTAAAATAATTTACCCTTTTCAATTACTTAATTAATAATTTAAATGCTTCAAAGTATCCCTGAGTCAATAGTCATGTTTTAATTTCCATCCTTGTGTTTCTTGTTACTGTGCTTGTATAGAAGGCAGCTTAAATTACAAAGCATGTCGTTCTGAATACCAGTTATTGTAGAACATTGTTTTCTTCTCCTACTTAACGAGCTTTCCTGAGGATCATTCATGACTAACCATTTTAAGAGGTAGGGTAGATTTTTAGAGTTACATTCTTGTCAATATTTTTGTTGTCTGTTAATAATAGTTGAGGATAACTAGGATTTTCCTCAATCCAGGCTAGGAAGCCGTGCTTTTGCAAAAAGAATCCAGGACTTATATTCAGAGAAAACTCAGACTTAATAGTAGTTAAAGAAGGAACATGGAATTTTTTAACAGTGAAGTAAAAAAACTCCCACACACATTATTATTAATAGTGATAATTCCATAAGAAAAAAATGCACACAGGTAATCCTCGACTTACAACAACAATTGTTTACTTAGCGTGGCATTCTCTTTCAACGATAAGCCAGCCAGCATTTGAGAGCCCACATTTGCTCATGTTCCTCAGCAACTGGCATTCAAAGACATTGTACTCTGATATTAGAGGTAATATAGTCAATATGACTAGCAATCTTGGATAGCTTGCTTGTTTTTAATAAGGATGCTTTGAAATGTAGTGTTTGTGGAGAACGATGCTAATGGTTTAGGAGGACAAAAATAAACTAGGATTATACAGTGCGTTCATTTTTTTCAATGAGGTAAGTTGTACTTTTAAATTCAAGTTGGAAATGTGTGGTTCTTAATTGTACTATACTTGAAATCCATTTTAAGCATGATTGTTATGTTTTGTACAGTGCATGATACAAAAGTGATGCTGGATTCAGAGTTAAGTTTATATAATCATATAGTTGTATTTTAAAATTGTATTGTACCATGTTGCCAACTTTGATATAAAAATAGCCTTCCTTCCTTCCTTCCTTCCTTCCTTCCTTCCTTCCTTCCTTCCTTCCTTCCCTCCCTCCCTC
>JAOYMU010000192.1:7826489-7836730 GCA_025802295.1 Psammodynastes pulverulentus | reverse complement strand
TTTGCAGCTCTCGCGGGCCACATAAAATGACGTGGTGGGCCACATTTGGCCCCTGGGCCTTGAGTTTGACACCTGTGCTTTAAACACTGAGTAGCCTACTGGATGCCAGGACCTGTCATATTCCAATTCTTTAAATATAGACAGCCTAATCTGAATTGCATTGCTGATGATGAACATTAATCGGTGATTTTGAAAACCAATTATGGCTCCCTGGGCTGCTTTGTCTAGCCCATATTCACTGTTCTAAAGCTGATTGTGTGGAAACCCTTTTTAAAGAAATTTACCTTGTCGTGTAAAATATATTAGGACCTCCAAAGACTAAATACCCAGATCATTATAATTCCTTACGCATAGTAAGGAATCTAATTCTGCAATCCATGTACACTTCCTTGAGGATAAGCCTCCCAGGATACATTAATACATCCTATAAATTCTTATCTGGGTTGCTTTGGGGTAGGAACACACAGTTTACCACCTTTGCTCACTTTCCTTCCTTCTGCTGTTCCTTCACCATTTCCATTACACACGTTGTACATTCCCAGAATAAAAAGAACCTTCCCATCAGCGGTGGTTTTCTCTTCGGGTTGCCACTGGTTCGGTAATTTTGTGAATGTGCGCATGCACGCTTCCCCACCCTTCTGCGCATACACAGGCCTATCAGTACACACCTTTCAGCACCTCCCCAGCCCCCTCCGATCATTTGCGCATTCTTTTTAGCTACCAGTCCTGTCGAACCAGTAGCTAAAAAATGGCTGCCGATCAGCTGAGAGGATCAGAGTTCTCTCAGCTGATTGGTGCGCGCATGCTCAGAAGGGTGGGGAAAGCTTGCGCACCGGGGGGGTGGGTTTGAGCTACCGGTTCAGCCGAACCGGTAGCCTTAATTCTGCCACCGGTTTGCTCGAGCGGCAGTTTTTGCCACCACCGGTTCGGCCGAACCGGTGCAAACTGGTCGCATACCACCTCTGCTTCCCATGTTTATTTATGAATACATGCACATGTGGAAAAGAAAGAATGCAAACTGGGCTAGAGTTGTATAGGGAAGTGGCAAAACATTCTGAAAAGGGTGCAGCTTAGCCTTCAGACACTACAGATAGTCCTCAACTTACAATCATTGATTTAATGACCGTTCAAAGTTACAACCGCAGTGAAAAATGTGACTTACGACTGTTTTTCACACTTATGACCTTTGTAGCATCCCCATGGTCGCATGATCAAAATCCCGATGCTTGCAACTGGCTCATATTTGTGATGGTTGCAGTGCCCTGAAGTCATGTGGTCAGCTTTGGCCAACCTTCTGCCAAGCAAAGTCAACGGGGAAGCCAGATTCACTTCACAATCAGGATACTAACTCAAAAACTGCAGTGATTCACTTAACTGTGGCTAGAGAGGTCATAAAATAGGGCAAAATTCAGTTAACAAGTGTCTCAGCGACAGAAATTTTGGGCTCGATTTGGGTTGTAAGTCAAGAACTGCCTGTATTCCTCTGCTAATCATTCTTTATTTTTCTTTATTGGCTGGGTCTCCGGCCCTTACATTCTAAACACTATTTCTTAATTCTATCCTATGTTGTTATCATGAACTTTTTCTTCCACTATTTTCGTTGGATGAGTTAGTTGAATTGGCATATTGTGTAGAATTTCCTCCAATATAAACATGCTCAACTATTAATATACATGTCAATGGAGTTTCTATCAGGTTAAGTTGCCTTACCTGGTCACATCTTTAGGCATTAATCATCTTTCCAAGGTGACTTAGTAATATTTTTGGAGGGGTTATAAGTATAAACCCGAGTGATTCCCAGTATCTTGCTATAACTGAGGCTAAGAAAATGGCAAGAAGATAAGAGCCTTTCTGAGGGAGATGGATGGTTAAGAAATGTCAAATAGAAAGAAAAAAAGAAAGAAAGAAAAAAAGAAAGAAAGAAAGAAAGAAAGAAAGAAAGCCATTTTGAGGGTGGAAAATGGGCCATTGGCTGGAGATGAGGTCAACAAATTATTGTGTTCATAAGGAAATGACAATTTGAGTGATGATTGAGCAAAGTAGCTTTTTCAGATAATGGAATATAATGAAAAGGCAGCGAATGGTTAGTTATTTAATTTATTATTGTTGTAGTTTTATAGCCCGGGAGGGAGACACAGAGGTGCTTTGGGGATTCCCTGCCTCAGGTGCTAAAATAACCTTAATGTCCTTCAGGGTTCTTATATTCTACAAAAAGAGATTCAACCTGGGTGATAGACAAACTGGGAACCCGTACAATGCCAAGATGGCTTGGTCAGGCACATTAGAGCGATGGCTGTTTCTCAGAACATGAAAGAGGATGGAATGTTGGGACACCTGTTGGCTCTTCAATCTTTAATATGTAATATTCATTTAAGAATGAATAGCAGATTTCAGAAATGTCATAAATCTCTGGTAGCCTCATTTGTGGTCAATTCCACCTAATTTGGTTTCCACAACCAAGCTGTGAAAATCTTGAGATTCTGAAGCCAGAGGAAGGCTCTTTTTAATCACATTTTTCCCTATTTTAATCACAATTTTCCCTATTTATCACATTTGCTCATTTATTTATTTTATGGACCAAGGCTACGTAGTGTTGGACAGTGATAAAATGGCATTCCTCCAGAAAGCAGAGGTAAGGGATTTTATCCCATTCTTTCCCTATAAATAAGCAGTGATACTTCAAGAAGTCCTCATTAGCCCTGCAGTCTTGTACAATTTTCATCCAGTCTCCAACCTTCCCCCCCCTTTTTTTTTTAGAGAAATGAAACATGGGACATCTCCAGAAAATGTTGGCGTGAGTTATCTGGACTTCTTTCAGTCATGATCCCAGCCTGGGCATGGGACTGAGATTGCACTGAGTATGTGGATGACCTCTGGCAGGAGCAGGATGGAAGTGGTGCATCCATTCTTGTTCTTCTTGACCTCTTTGATACAATTGATTGTGGTATCCTCCTAGATCAGCTTCAAGGGTTGGTGGCACTGTGTGGCTTTCAATGGGTGGGTCTCAGGGCTGATTGCAGTTGGGGTTGTTGGGGGAAAGAGGTCTGGTCTGTGGGTTTGGCTTTGTGGGATTTTGCAGAGTTCTGTGTTCTTCCCGCTCATTTTTAGTATCTATTATGAAGCCTTTGGGTGAGGTCATTTGATAGCATGGGGGTGAGGCATCTTCAATATATTGATGATACCCAGATTGATATATCCACCCCTGGCTCTCAAGCAATACCCTAGACCAAGGGTGTCAAACTCACGTCATTACAGCAGATTCACATGACATATTGATCGCCCTGGCCTAGAGGTTATGTCTTGACATTTGTAGGCTGTGAAGAACTGGGTGGGGAAGAACAGATTTCAGCTCACCCCTAGCAAGATTGAGTGGCTCTAGCTTTTTGGATTCTGAGGATTTTCCATTGTTAGTTCTAGATGGCCTTAAATAGAATCTGTACACAGCTTGGAGGTCCTGCTGGACTCACAGCTCCTGTTCAGGGAACAAGTTGCAGCCCATGGCCAGGAGGTCTTTTGCACAGATCTAGGTTCTGCTCACAGTCACTTAGGCCTTAGTCACCTCCTGAATGGACTATACAGTATACTTTACAGGGAGCTGCCCTTGAAGAGGACATTCTAGAAATTGCAGTTGGTACAAAATTTATTTTTCAGATTTATTTTTTTTATATTTATAAGGATGCCCATTTGACCAAAGGTAACAAAACATAGTAGTACGGGCATCCTTG
Source organism: Psammodynastes pulverulentus (assembly GCA_025802295.1). NCBI lineage: Eukaryota > Metazoa > Chordata > Lepidosauria > Squamata > Psammodynastidae > Psammodynastes > Psammodynastes pulverulentus. The sequence goes on along the minus strand of JAOYMU010000192.1, from coordinate 7,833,005 downwards.
ATTGATGCACATTACACCTCTGTGCCACAAGCTGCATTGGTTGCCTATGTACTTCGGGGTTCAATTCAAGATACTGGCAATTACTCTTCATGATGTGGGGCCAGGTTATTTGAGGGATTGGCTCTCTCTGATTGTATCTACCTGTCTCATCAGATCCAACAGGAGTGGCGTGCTACAGATCCTGTGTCTCGAAGAGTGCCACCTGGCATGACTAAGGAAGGGAATCTGTTGGGTCATGATGATTGCTCTCTGGAATATTATTAATTCCCTCCCTGGTGGCCTTTTGATTGGCTTAGAAGACCCAGTTATGCTTCTGGGCGTGAGGGCTGGAATATATGAAAGAGCCCATGGGATGGTAGTGCTGATAGTTGGAATGGCTTTCTATCTTGGCTGCCAAGTTGTATTTACTGCAATATTATTGCTATTTAATGTTTTTAAATGCTGTTCACTGGTCCCAGTCAGGAAGATTGCCATATAATTTTAAATACACACAGTAAATATTTTGGGTTGAAAAGGATTCTGATTACATATATGTGCTGAAGCATACCTACAGTACCCTTTTTTGTTTCCGACAAAAAATGGATGTTGTTTTGTGAGGTTTGTGAGGCATAGATAAAGGCAAGGAGTGGCCTACAGGTTGCCCATGTACCAAGATTCTAGCCCTCGTATTTGCAATGCTTATTTTTCGGCATTTAATCTCCTATTTTATAATTTCAAGTATCTTCTAAGCATTTCCTAAATAAAATGTTAGACAACTGGAAGAAAGCTGTGCTGCTTTCGTTAAGGGTGCCAGATTTTGTGTGATAATATTTAGGGCTGATACAAACTGTGACCTAGATTCTTCTGCCAATACTTGACAGCAGCGCTAATTGTAAGCACTTCAGGCTGGGAAACTGCTACAGCTCTGCCTTGTGCTTCAATCCTTCTCCCTTCTAAGAAATACTAAAAAAATAATCTCAATGAAGAAGAAAACACACACACACACAGCTCATGCTGTCACTGATTATGACTGAAATGGGAACATCTTCTAAGCTACCAAGAATATCCATTCTAAGCATGTGTCGTCTCCTCGTATAATTTTTAGATGCTGGCATGCTAATTTCCAAGCCATATTCAGCCCTCTCACTTCCTCAACAAGTGTGTAAAATAATAATATGAGGTAATTGTTGCACTGGACAATAGCAACGGAGCGTTAGTATTGTGCTGTGTCCATTTATCTTCCATTTGTACTCATCCCACATTTACTGAAATTTAAACTGGAATCGTTCTGGGGCAGAGATCTGGTTTATAGTTGCATTGCTTGGTAATTGCCAGTGGACCCTGGACTTGTAGGAATCAATATTGTACTATCCTGTAGTAGCAGCCATTGTGAACTTCGTAATCCTTGATTTTCCTTTCAAGCAGAAACGTAAATAGGCATCACATGAATCAGTTTTGGATTCCCATTCTCAGGAAGCGATTCCCCTATTCCAGCCCCACAGTACTTCTCCCAGTTTAAGCCTATTACACCCCCTGAGTTATTTGAAGTGTGGTTCTTGTCCCAATCAGAAGACAGAACAAAAGCACAGAGTTTTATTGTGTAAACAAACCAAAGAAAACTTCAAAGTCATCTCGCCAACCTCCCCAAAATGTTTGGCTTCTGTTCAGTTCCAAGAATGAAAGATGGTTCTTGTTAGTTCACTTGTACTTAAAACACATGGATAATTAAAGAGGCAACAAGACACCACCCAGGGTGATTATGGTAGAATTAAAACTCCATAGATTAGAGAGAACATTTGCTCCATGTCTCAGCGCTAATGTGAAAAACACTCTGTAGCCACTACTTCTGAAAAGATGGTTGGGAAAAAAAAAGGCGGCATAATCTTGTGGTAAAGCATGGATGGGGGCTTGAGAGGAGATATACACTCATTTCCTGGCTCTGCCACAGATTTCCTGTCTGATCCAGGCTGAATCATCTAAATTATGTGCCTTTGTCCATAATATCTAAAAAAAAAGGCAGATTGGCAAGTTCCATTTTGATTAGAATGATATATACGGGTTTACACCTCTGATCAAATGTCTAGAACAGTGATGGTTAACCTTTTTGTCATTGTGTGCTGAAAGTGCGTTTGTGTGCGCCAGTGGTGGTTTCCTACCGGTGTTGCCACCGGTTCGCTGAGTGTGTGCAAGCGCGCGTGTGTTACCCCCCTCTGTGCATGCATACATTTCCCTTTCCTTCTGAGCATGCGTGTGCCTGCCGGCACATGCCTACTGCACATGTGCATGCTGATCAGCTGAGAGGACTCTTTGATCCTCTCAGCTGATTGGCGCACTTTTTTAAGCTACCAGTTTAGTTGAACCGGCAACTTTTTCAGCTACCGGTTCGCGTCAGTTTGGCCAAACTGGTAGCTAAAAAAAGTGCACTAATCAGCTGAAAGGATCAAAGAGTCCTCTCAGCTGATTGGCATGCACATGCATGGAAGGGAGTTCCATGCATGTGCATGCCAAACTGACGCGAACCGGCATGCGCATGTGCGCAGAGGGTTTTTTTTAGCTACCGGTTCGGCTGAACCGGTAGCCATTTTTTTGCTACTGGTTTGCCTGAGTGGCAGCTTTTTCTGCCATTGGTTCGTCTGAACTGGTGCAAACCAGTAGAATACCACCTCTGGTGTGTGCGCAATATCACATGTGCATGCCTGCACCCCTAATGCAATGCGCTTGTGATCCCCCTGCTACCTCACACATGCGCGCACCAGCAGTGGGATCCACGCCAATCAGCTGAGAGGATAAAGAAGAAACAAGTGCAGGGGCAGGCGGGAAGGCCATTCCTGCACTTTTCTCTTCCTTTATCCTCTCAGCTAACCATCGGAGGAACCAGTTCAGCCGCACCAGTAGCTTTTTTTACTACTGGTCCAGCCGAACCGATAGCATTTTTTGATACCAGTTTGCCTGAACCAGTAGCTGCACATGCTCCCCCCACCCTCACGCATGTGTGGGGGCACCTCCTGCATGCACTCCACCCCCCGCATGCATGGCAGAAACCCAAAAATCAGCTGGCTGGCGAGAGGCACGCACGCATGCGTGGTGGAGCTGAGCTGGGGCAATGGCTTGCGTCCCCACAGAGAGGGCTCTGAGTGCCACCTGTGGTACCCGTGCCATAGGTCCTCCATCATGGGACTAGAAGGTCTCATTCACAGATGACATTCAAAAGATTCCACAGACTCTGTTACGTTCTAATAGAACTCTGCAAGATTCTTGAATGAAACTTTGGAAAGCCGCTGCCAGTCCCTGTAATGAAAAATTAGCTCTCTTCATTTATATGTAAAAATAACTGTATAATCTCCAGACAGTACTGATTTGCATAAAGAAGTAGGCCTTGCTGGGTTAGTGGAGCTTTCTGTCCGTTCAACAAACTAAAGTCTTAACTATGTGATATTTCCAAATCCGTTATCAAAGGTAAAATATGATATGGCTACACTTTTGCCTGAAACCTGGCGGTGGAAATATTGGTGATGATGAAAGCACCCTTGGATGAAAATAAAAAGTGAAGTGCAGTTAAATTTTATGTCTAAAGCCCCATTGATCGCACTGATTGAGATCAAATTCAATAAGATATAGTCACAATTAACTTAATTGGGTCTCTGGTTGTTATGAAATGACTGGGTTGAAGGAAAAGATCATTTGAGTCTTCTATTTGGATGTTGATAGGCCAGATTTCTTTATATAAGATGTAAAGGATAAATCAAAGTCAGCCTTTCCAGCAAGATTGCTGTTTTGCCCCATCAGACAGAATGCTCCATCCCTAATGCCACAGGTTTAGCCCATACATCCAAAAACAAATTAGCAGTTGAACCCATCTTCTTAATTGTCCTCTGACTGAACGCTAAAGGAGCTGGCAAGGTTTTCATCCGCTGTGCCATTGTATAAAAATGATTCTGACAGAAGATTCATTTTTTAGACAGCAAAATATGAGTTTTGTCTATTCATGTCTCTCAACGTGGGATCAATTTATTAGATGAACAAGTTATTTTAGAAGCCACAATTTTGTCACAGTGTCTAGGGCAAACATCTTTTATTTGCCTGGGAGCCGACTTCCATGTTGTCCTCCTAGAACTGGTTCACCTCTAAGTGGAGCCAAGGTGGGTATAGAAGTTACCAGAAAGGTCATCAAATGGTCATTTACCTATTGACGAGTTTGAAATTTTATTTTGCTTTCACTATGCATTTGGTGTCGTGATTGAAGTACCAGACTAGAAACTGGAGGACCATGAGTGCTAGTCCCACCTTTGGCAAAATGCCAGCTGGGTGGACCTTATGCCAGTCGTTTTCTTTCAGCCCTAAGAAGCAGGCAAGAACAATCACTTCTAAAAAAACTTTGCCAAGGAACTTGCAGTCACTGATTCAAAGACGGGGGGTGGGGGCAGAGTAAACCTGAAATATCTCAGGGATTTTGTGGATACCTCAGGACAGGAATCATTCATAGCGCAAGACATTGATGCATCCAATCTGTTTGTTGCTGGATTCACATTGCACTAAACTAGGGGAGACACAATCTGTAGACCATGAGCCAGGCCTGCTCAGAGCACACTGCTGAAATTCAAAAGCCGAAATAGACATTTTAGTTACTCTTTGGTTAAATTAAGGGACAAAGTCAACATTTGCCATGTCCTTTTTTTGACCCTTTAAACTCTCTCTAATTCCCCTAAACAATGAGAACATAGAATAAACATTTTTAACCTTGGCCACTCCATGACACCAACACATCACCTCATGCTCTCTTCAGCCCTCCCTGCCAAGGAGCCAAAAACAGAAAAGACAATCTGAGAATGACAAGGAAAGAACCGTTTGGGAGCTTCACAAATTTGCCATATACAAAAAGTGTATTTGTGACAGACCCACACTTGCCATGGCTAATTTGACTAACATTTTGCATGAATATTCTTAGATGGACTCAAAATTCCAAATATGCTCATTTGTCCCCAAAAGACATCTCAAAATGTATGGAGTTAATTCCCCTGCTTCATGCTAGTAAAATGCGATTTCCTGAGGCTATTGGTTCATGTTGGTTTGACCATTCAGTGGCTTTTCAAAGTTACAGTGGCACTGAAAAAAGTGACTTTTTGACAGGTTTTCACACTTATAACCATTGCAGCATCCCTGTGGTCCTGTGATCCATATTCAGGTGCTTGGCATCTGGCTCATTTTTATGACCGTTGCAGTGTCCCAGGATCACGTGATCCCTTTTTGCGACCTTTTGACAAGCAAAGACAATGGGGAAGGCAGATTCACGTAACAACTCTGTTACTAGCAACTGCAGTGATTCACTTAACAACTGTGGCAAGAAAGGTCATAAAATGGGGTGAAATTCACTTAACAAATGTCTCACTTAGCAACAGAAATTTTAGGCTCAATTGTGGTCATAAGTCGAGTACTACCTGTACACGAGACATTATTATAACTGAAAATTGTGAGGCAGAAAAGGGAAGACAAGAGAAGAAGAGAAGAGAAAAAGAAAAGAAAATTCATATGAAATGGAGCAAACTCACTTAAATGTTTCAATTAGCAACCAAAATTTGGGCTCAGTTATAGTTGTAAGTCGGGGACTACCTATAGAAAGAAACCCACAGAACCTTCCTGGGTAACTTTGGGCTAGGCATCCAATCTACCTCACAGGGTTTTTATTGTCAAGAAAATAAACAAAAGCATTAATATTGCACACTAACTCTGCCCACTTCCAGGAGTTCATTCCTGATCAGGCTCAGGGTTGACTCAGCCTTCCATCCTTCCAAGGTGGATAAAATGAGAACCCATATTGTTAGGGGCAAGAGGCTGACTCTGTAAAACCGCTTAGAAGAGGCTGTAAAGCAGTATAAAGTGGTACATAGGTCTAAGTGCTATTGATATTACTATTATGTACAGCGCCTTGAAGTTTGTACCAAATGTGAGATACAATATAAATCAAATAGATATGTAAAGATGGGAGTAAGGGCAATCTCCTGAGTGATTAAGGCCAAGGAAAAGGATAAGCTAACAGTAAAGCACATGGTTTGTATGCAATGTATGCCAACACCCCTGTATCAGGTGAAGAGATAAACCAAGACTCTGAAAAATGGCTAGAAGTCACAGGAGACCAAACTGTACCACATGAGCTTATTAAGAGGCAATTCCTATTTTATGAAGCAGAACCATTTTACATCCTCTACAATTCACATGAGATCAGCTCCATCCCTGAAACCCTGGAACCGTCCCACTGAAATTGGCACTAACCAAACAAGAAGTGAACCACATGCATGATTAAGTAACATCTCAGGGAAGATTAAATCTTCCTATCACTGGTGTGTTCTCTTTGTCGGTTTTCCTCTTAGCCACCACCACTAGGGATAAGAATAATATCAATGAGTAGTTAAGGCTGACACCCAATCTGGTTGATTTTCTTCTATTACATCCTCCTCTGCCAGACAAGACCTTTTTACTTCTCTAACAAACACTTGTTAGGGTTAGAAGATCCATCCGATGTGTGTTTTTAGTGTGTGTCTG
>JAOYMU010000192.1:7354255-7365385 GCA_025802295.1 Psammodynastes pulverulentus | reverse complement strand
CCCCCCCAGGGAAGAGGCACCGGTCACGGCCCAGAATCCCCCCCCGGGGGGGGCAGAGAAACAGTTCTCCCCCACCCATCCTTCCTGATGTTTTGAGTCATCAACACTGTCGTTGCGTGGAGCCTGCAGTCTCAGGGGCAGTCTACCTGTCAACCGCCGCCAATGGAAAGAAGAGCAGAAAAAGGACTCCACTTCATTCCCCTGCTTATGGGTTTCCAGAAAGAAACAAAAGGCCCGGTGTAATCCAGACTATGTCCTCGATTTATGACCGTTCCATTTAAGTTGAGGGACACGACGGTAACGGTTCCGGAGGCTTCCGATCTCCTGCGCCAACACCGAGACAGACCCTCCCCGCTACAGCCCTTCCGCCCACCCACCTGCCCCCGTGCCCGATTCCTCACCTCGACACTTGGTGTTCTCCTCTGAGGGCTCATGGCCGGCCGCGCAGGTGCAGTCCGTGATGGCCTGGTCTGCCCACTGCCCGTCCTCCCGGCAGTACATGCTGAGCGGGCGGGAGCTGGTCTTGATGGCGTTGGGCACGCACTGTCCGGTGACCGGCATGACCAGCTCCCTGGGCACCGTCTCCTGGAACAGGGTGAAGTTGACGGTGACGGACGGACACTTCTTGTAGAAGAGCCGGACGGAGAGCACGGCCATGCAGGCGCCCTGGTCCTGGAACGCCAGATAGAAGCCCGTCTTGGACAGAGGTCCCACGCGCAGAGTCTTCACGTTCACCTTCCCGGAGGCCTCCATGCCAGGCCGCTTGCGGGTGAGGTGCTCGGCCGCCACCGTGTCCACCTTGACGTAAGGGTTCTCCATCCAGGGCGGGAAAGTGGCCGAGGCCAGGTCCGCGTCGGCTTCGTAGAAAAAGACGTTGAAGGTCTCCTTGCACGCCCGGGTGACCCGCGGGATGGAGAAGCACTCCACTACGGTGAAGCGCAGCTCGGCGTAGACGTAGGTAGCGCCCGAGCGGGGAACAAAGGTGGTGCGCAGCCAGTTGTTCTGGTTGGGTTGGTGCACCCCGCACACCTCGAAGGTCCGGACGCTGTTCTGCTCCTCGTCCATCCCGCTTAGCTCTTCCCACTGCGAGGACAAAGCGCCGGGCAGAGTTAATGGCGGGGTCCGGAAGGGACCCCTCGTAATATCGGGGGAACGAGCAGCGCCATCAACGTGGTACTGCTTCCCCTCCCCAAGTAGGACTGGACAGGAGGGGGAGTTAAATGGGACACACTGGGAGGGGGTCCCTAAAGTCCACTAGGTTGAGAGGTTTCCCAAATGTGCCCCCACAGGACGTGGTCGTCAGAGTTCCTGTGGTCCAGAAACACAAACTGGCTGGTTGTTTCCTTGGTCTTTCCTTCATCCCTGGCCAACGAGGGAAGGCAGGGGCAAGGTACCATCCTCCTCCTCCTCCTCCTCCTCCTCCTCCTGCCTGCACACGTCACTCCCTTCTAACACGGATGACATTCCCTAGCTGGGTCATGAAATGTCTACACGGAAAGTGCTAAGCTCAGACAGCACCAAGGACCCGACAGTCCTCCTTTTCTCCTCCTCCTCCTCCTCCTCCTCCTCCTCCTCCTCCTCCTCCTCCTCATTTTTTATTCGTCCTTTTATGTTTTTGGTGAACTCACAGTGGCAAATATACCTAATCCTCCTGCCTCCTATTTTCCCACAACCGTGTTAGGTGAGGCGGACTGACAGAGTGTGACCAGCCTAAAGTCACCCAATCATATCTAAGACAGGATTAGAACTCACCATCTTCTGGTTTCTAACTCAGCACAACTTTATCACTGGACAAAACTGGTTCTCTTCAGCTATTTCATAATTTATTGTTTATCTTGCAGAAATATTCCTGATTACTACTTCAGTGCATAGCTTACATTCCCCAGGGTATTATGCTTAATTTCCTTGCTTCTTCTCATAAGGGAGAACCGTTATATTTGTTACATTGCACATTTTCTCCCCCTGCTCCCTGATAACTCTTAACTCATTAACAATGTAATTCAAATATTTCTGTGGTTGATCTCCTTCCCGTGAGCTTTCTTTTCAATTACAATTACATGCGTGTATGAGTTGAGAGATCATTTCTGAATTAGCGAGGAGTAAAATTTTCCTTTGATGCCATCTCTCTTAAATTGTTGCTTCTGTTTTGCATTTTGTCAGCTCTGTGAAGAATTGCTTAAAATTTTAAACTTGTGCTGTAGTGCTATTTTTAGTTAATAAAATGTCTTGGGTATAACTTAATATAGTAGCTTTCTTTGCTTTCATTATGTTTCAAATACTTTATGAAGTAGTTGGGTCTAGTAATTAAGGAACTGGTTTAGAAAGCAGGAGGCAGTGAATTCTAGTCCCATTTTAGGCATGAACACCAGCTGGGTGACCTTGGGCCAGTCACTCTCTCAACCCAACTCTAGAGTTGTTGGTTTGGGGAAAATGAGAGAAGGAAGGAATTAGTATGTTTGTTGCCTCAAGTTATTTATAAAAACAATAAAAGCTGGCTAAAAATAAATGAATCCACACTTAAATTATGAACAGTATCATTTTTCTCAATTAAAATGCATCAAACGTAAGGCTTTCTCTAAGCATGTAATAAAAACTCCGCTTTTAAGCCTCTTGATGCATTGGAAATGAGTCCCCTTGCAAGGTTGTTGTGTATGGATTAGCAAAATAATCCATCCCTAAGATTACTGAAAGTGAGGTAACATCTCAGTATTACTTCTGAAGCCCACCAGGCCTGCTAGGATGCAGAAGAAAGTAATAAGAAACTCGGATATATTCTCCCATATAAATATTTGTACAAGCAATTATGGAATTTTCCCCTTTTCTTACCACTGAATGTAACATTTGCATATGTCAACCAACAGCACAGACCTGAAACAGAAATCTTTACGTCAGATGATACTGTAAAACAAGCTGCCAGTGTAGTTAAGCATTAAGAAGATGGAATATTGTCACTTGTTTTATAGTATTGTTTATGGTTCTAATATTGCAAAGATAGTAGATCCAGAATTCCTATTGAATTGATGAATAGAACTCTTTTTTTATACTGCAGAATTCATTTTCTTTTTTTGTATTGCCCTGGAATTTGGTGACATGTTTCTTTTTCTTTTCTTTCTAGACAAGAGAAAAGTAGTGCAGTTTACAAATGATTTATTTAACTAGTGCTTGATTATTTCTCTTAGCTGTAAGATAATTTGTTTATTATGACCCAGCCACTGAGCACAGTTATGACTGAAAGATGATTGGTTACATAAATTGATACAGTAAATAAAATATTTTTTTAAAAAATAAAAATAGTTACCTGAATTGTCAGGAAAAAAATAAATAAATTCATAGTCAGAAAATCTAAAAGCAGAATTGAATAAAATATCTTAACTGTTGAAAAATCACAAGAAAATTTCTAAAGAATTTAAATAGATTTTTTTTTCAGGGATGAATCTGATTAGTTTTATTACTCTGTACTTGATAACTAGCCAATGAATGTGTGAAGTAAATTATAGTTATAAGCGTTATTCATGACAGAACATGCTGTCCGTTCATCTACCACTAGGTGGTAATATTTTACTACTTGCAAAAAGCACAAGCGTAAAATGCTTTTTCATTCTTTTATTTGGGTAAATGATGCCATATCTCTTCACTACATATTTTTAATTTACAACGAGTTCTAAAAAATTGAAACACATAATTACTTTGGAAATTAGCTTGCTAGATTAATTACTTTACAATCTCATGCACTTAGTGACAAATAAAGCTGAATTCAGGGAGGCTTATTTCTTGATTTTCTTTCTCTCTTTCTAAGTAATAGTTTTAAATAGAAATTGTGAACTGGGATTTGGGATTTATTATGCCCAGAATGATATAAATAATGGTTTTAAAGGCTGAAATCAGTAATTATTAAAATTATGACAGGTGAAAATGCTTCTTTTTTTTTTTTTGCCACAGCAAAAACTAGAACCAGGGCTATCAAATTCGCGGCCCGTGGGCTAGATGCGTCACACATGCCCATGCCTGGTTTAGCGAAGGGGAAAAAAGTCACGATACATCACATGACACCGCAGTGATGCTGCGAGTTTGACACCCCTGAACTAGAGGAACTGGAGAATGCCAAACTAAATTGTGTGTCATCTTCTTGTGATAGAGTCTTGATTATTGGTGGCTATGAAATGGATGATGATGGAGCTGGGATGTCTAAAGCAAGTAGTTGTGGTTTGTCGATATGGAGAGTTCTTTCTGGAGCACCCTATTATAAGCAAGTTACTAATTATGAAGACGATGTTGGGATCGTAAGTATAATAATGCATGTTTGGACTATTTACATGTATTTTCTGTCATTTGATCTCCCATCAAAAGCATTGGAGTAAAATCCCCAAAATTCATTAACAGGAGGCAGACCCTGCATTTGAGATTACATAAGCCATAATAAACATGTAGTACGCCCTGTACAGCAGGGGTGTCAAACTCACATCGTCACGGTTGCGTCACGTGACATATCGGGACTTTTTCCCCCCTTCGCTAAACTGGGCATGGGCGTGGACAGCGTGTGACACATCCGGCCCATAGGCCGTGAGTTTGACAGCCCTGCTTTAGAGCCAACACCTCACTTTGTTAAGTAATTCAGAGGTAATATTCATACCCTTAAATTTTAGGTCAGGGGTGTCAAACTGGTGTCCTGCGGGCCAGATGCATCACGTGCAGGCCATACCTGCTCCGGCTCAGCAAAGGCAAAAACCGTTGTGATACAAGTTTGACACCCATGTTTTAGGTAGACATTTCTATAGTTGGGTGCTCAAGGAGAAGACAGCAGTAAGTATATTTACACTGATTATTACATTTTAGAGAAGGAATGGCAACATTTTCAGTCATAATCTACATTTAAGCTCTTTTTCTATTGATGTATTAAGTCCAGCAGACATCAAATATAACTCTTTTCAAACTTGGGGTATTGGGGGGTATTTTATAAAAAGACATACTCATACTGTCCATATTTATCAATTTATTGAATCACGATCCAAGATCATTATGTACTGTGTAATTGGCTTGACTTGATATGCAAATTCAAGCACTGAGTACTATTGAATTTCCCACCATACCACCAAATTCACTGTCAGTCACTGCCAACTCAGGTCCCATTAAGTCCTGCTGTGTTATTGAATGATTTATTATTGAATTATGTAAACGTCCTTTTTCACCAAATCTCCTTGGGAAAAATGCCCTAGGTTTTGGGGTGCTTGTAACTGTTAGCAAGTTTTAAAATATTAAAATTGGATGGTTTTGGAGGGGGAAAACAGCTCTTACTATGCAGACAAGGGTTACAAATTAGGGAAAATTCTTTTTATTGTCTTTACAAAAATAACTAAAGGATTAAATCTGGTTACATTAAAGTGTTAAATGTGTTAAACATATCACGATATATATTGGAAATAGCCATCTGGAACCCACTGTTAATATACAGTTAATATTAGATGTCTCATTTCTTCCAACGTTTTGGATTTTGCATTCATCAGGGTGAACCATTATAGTTAACATAAAGATTGGGGGAAATGGTAGACTTAATCATCTTGAGAGCATCATGTTTCCTATATGTATTGCAAAAACAGCACAGTAAGAAGTCAATCCATATTCTTTTCTAGTTATTGACTGAGTCTAGAATATTCTAGGCAAGGTTACAGTATGAATGCTGGGAATCCCTACTGCTATAATGTATATTTTATAGGAACCTTCAGAAGTCTACATATGTATTTTATGTATATTTTATTTCAGCTTGATTCCTTTTGCTCTTAGCTTCTGACAGAAAGAAGGTGAATTTAATACAAGTTTGTTTTTAACAGGTAAAGAAAAGTTCATTGTTCAAGATCTTTCACCTTTCATTTTACAACAGGCAAGGAAGAGAAAAGGTAATGGAGAATATACAAGAATTGTTGATTATTAAGATTCCTGTATTTTTAAGGAAGGTCCAGTTAGTCCTCAACTTATGACTACAATTGACCCAAAATTTCTGTTGCTGAGTGAGACAGTTGTTAACTGAATTTCCCCCCATTTTATGACCTTTCTTGGCACAGTTGTTACATGAATCACTGTAGTTAGTAATATATGGTTGTTAAGTGAATGTGGCTTCCCCATTGACTTTGCTTGTTAGGTGATCATATGACCCCAGGACTCTGTAACCGTCCTAAATGTGAGTCAGTTGCCAAGTGTCTGAAATTTGATCACAGGACTATGGGGATGCTGCAATTGTTGTGTGAAAAATGGTCATAAGTCACTTTTTTTAGTGTCGTCATAACTTTGAATGGTCACTAAATGAACTATTTTAAGTCAAGGACTACCTGTACATTGTTTGATATACTCTTGGTTAGGGATTGCAATCTGGCTATTCAAAAACAATATAATGGTGATAAAAGTGACTTAATTAAGTAAAGCTGAAATGTCGGGGCCCTTGAGTGTAAGGGAAACTCTTAATACTGTTTCAAACTTATATAGATTTAGTGGAACCTATTCATCATCCTGCAGTTTATGAACCAGGAATCGTATCCAGCTTCAGGGATGAACATTTGGATCTGACGAGAGTTATACAAAAGGGCATTCTCAGAATAATGGCCTTTAATGGAAGTTTTCACTTCATTTTACTTGGCCTTTCTGTGGAAATATGGTACCCTGACCTCAGTATTTCTTGTTTTCCAGTAGACATGACTAGGAGTATGTTGTTATTAACATCCTCCTCCTCATGAACAATCATGTCAGATCTTATACTCTGGAATCTCTTGAATGAGAATAGATCTACTTTCGAAGTGGGAGAAAATGTGAATCGTGAGGTTAATGTTTCTTCTAATTTTCTTCTTTCTGTTTTCATCGTTCACTAAAATCATGCTGATAGGATGGCGTCTTCAAAATGAGATTTTCTCCAGACAACACTCGCCTAGCAGTTATACACTTCTCTGGAAGACTGACCATATGGAGCATTCCTTCTCTGAAACAACTAAGAGAATGGGAACAAAGTGAACAGGTATGTGGCCAGATCCTGTGACTTGTATAGGATTTCTTCTTCCTGTGGAGGAGGGAGGTTTGGTGTGGGAAGGAGATAGCGAAAATGAAACGACCTTTCAAAATTACTTTATAGGTTCAGTATTGAACAAAAAGACTCATTAGAGCTGATATCTATACTGAAACAGAGAGATTTAGTAAACTAATTGGGCTTGATGACTTTAACGGTGAGTCTCTTTGAATTTGGTAGGATTTCCTTACACCATAGGAGAAATAGATGGCCAAGTATTCTTCCATATATTTTGGGCTTCAGTTTTATTAAACCTTAGGAGCCTGATCAGTGGTTGGGAATTATATGAAATGTGGTCCTAAACATCTGGAAGAATCAGATTGCCTGTTTGCATCATACAAGGCTGGCAGCCTACAATTCAATGTGATTAATGAAACAATTATTTTAATGTAATGACACCAGTTTGAGGGAGAAATAGCTTCATACATTTAACTGCAGCAATTAAAAAGTTTTGTTTCCTACCTGCATATTATAATTTGCAGAGATTAATAGTAATAAAAAAACTAGTCAAACTCATCATCTACCTACCTAGCTTTGCTTAAGTCTGATTTATGTCATAATAACAAAGTTAATATATAGAAAATTGAATGTAATCTAGAATCTGGAAAGATGCTATAGAGGTGCAAACCTTTTTTTTTCAGTATGGAAGATATTGAGATGCTTAAAACATTGATGAAATAATATCTCTCCCATAAAGCAATCATGTAATCACATTGACTTATAACAGCACTGTTGGGATTTCTAGTTGCCATTGTTAAGAGAAACCACATTGTTACAGGTAGTCCTTGACTTATGACCACAATTGAGCCCAAAATTTCTGTTGCTGAGTGAAGCATTTGTTAAGTGAATTTTGCCCCATTTTATGACCTTACTTGCCACAGTTGTTAAGTGAATCACTATGGTTAGTAACATGGTGGTTAAGTGAATCTGGCTTCTCCACTGACTTTGTTTGTCAGAATGTTGCAAAATGAGATCACATGACTCTGGGACACTGCAACTATCACAAATATGAGTCAGTTGCCAAGCATTTGAATTTGGATCACCTGGACATGGGGATGCTGCAACGGTTGTAGGTATGAAAAATGGTCATACATAACTTTTTTCAGTGCTGTTGTAACGTGAACTAAATGAATTGTTGTAAGTCGAGGACTACTTGTATTAAATGTGATGTCATGTGGTCACCCTATGTGACCACCCACCAGCTTCCCCATTAACTTTGCTTGTCAGAAGCTGGCAGTGAAGGTTACAAATGGCGATCACGTGACTGGGGGACACTGTAGCCATTGCGATTGTGAGCCAGGTACCAAGGGCCCAAATGATGATCACATGACAGTGGGGACACTTTGACAGCTGAAACTATGAGTCATAAGTCTCCTTGCTCAGTGCCATTGTAACTTTGAATGTTAGCTGAACAAGTGGTCATTAAGTGAGGACTAAAATTATACTTGCTCATTTATTTATTGAGCATAAAGAAATCATTTACCTCAGGGATGTCAAACTTGATTTCATTGAGGGCCGTATGAGGCCAGGGTAGGTATGGGCAGCTCAATGTCACTCATGTCGGGGGCACCTGTGGTGGCCAAGTACTAAGGCAGGATTTCCTTCAGATCCTCCCTCCCTCTCATTATAACTATCCTTCCTTCCTTCCTTCCTTCCTTCCTTCCTTCCGTCCTTCCTTCCTTCCTTCTTTCTTTCCTCCTTTCTTTCCTCGCCCCCCCCTTGATCTCCTGTTTTTGCTAGCAGAGGGGTGCAGCAGGCCGTCACAGCCAAAAACAGAACCCAGGAAGGCCGTGTGCGGCCCTCCCGAGCTCCGTTTTCACTGGCAGAGGCACCACAAGCCGGTCCTTTGCTGTTCCCAGATTGGCCCCGCACCCCATGGGCCAGATCCAGCCTGCAGGCCTTGAGTTTGACACCCCTGATTTACCTGAATAAATAAATAAATGAACAAGAATAATGTTTTTCATTCATTTGTTAATTGGGTTCTCTTTATCTAGTTTTAGGACTTTGTCAAGAACAGAGTGTGTTTTATGTCATATTTATACAGAAATACTGAATATTCATTATTGTCATCAATATTTTGTAGTCGGCATCTAACAGGGAGATTGGCCTATAATTTTGAATTTGGGAGTGATCGGTACCTTCTTTCAATATCAAGGTTATATATGATTCTGCCCACAATTTAGGTAATTTGGTTTTTAATAACGCTTCGTTATATACCTCTAGCGTCAACGGTAGAAATGCTGAATATTCAAAAGGGGTTACAAATTGTTAAGCACCAATTTACAAGGAATCAATAAAAGTTGGATTTCCTCTTCGTATAGTTGGCTGCTAGGGTTAGGGTTAGGGATTAGGGTTAGTGTCTATCATTGCCTATAAATTTGCATGATCTCTCCTTCGTTTAAAAAGAGACTTATACTATTATTTCAGAAGTCACAAGCGTCTGGAGTTATCCTGCTTTAGCTTAACAAAAAAAATTTATGAAGGGATAATGTATCCATACAATTCTGCAGATTTAGCACTGCAGTCATTGGCAGTTTCTGAGCTTAATGCTCTATTTGATGGGATAATAGTACATTCTTTTTGGAATCAAATCTTAATATTTGCAAATCCTTATTTGCGGCCCCAGTGCTGAAGCAAAGACATGGCATGTTGCAGACCCTTGCAGAATAAAGAAAAAAAAAGTTTTAAGTAAACCAGGTCTAGATAACTGTTTGAAAGGTATGCAATAGTTTTCAAGCAAGGCTTGGAAAAGAGAAGGAAGAAATATTATGGCTACTAGTCAGCTTTATTCAAAACCAGTGCTTTTAACATCCTGTTTTTTTAATGGAGATGAGGGACACTATAGTCTGCCTGACTTGTTTATAGATGAAGAGATAAAGAAGAGATGTAAGCACTGAGCAGCGAAATAGTCAAAATAAAAATGGACAGGTGAATAGTAGTCTGATAGTAATGTTGTAAAGTATTGTGACTGGAAGAACATTTATTTATATAAAAACTGAATAAACAATTTTTGATGATGATGATGATGATGATATTGTTATCCTGTCTTTTTTTTAGTTAACTTAAGGCAACAAATATACCTATAATTCTCATTTTTAATTAGAATTAAATGTATTGGCTATATATAAATAGTGTAGGTACACACACACACACACACACACACACACACAATTAGAAAATGATGTTTCCTTAATTATTACCAGTAACCTGGAAGTGTAAGTTTCACTCCAGCTAAAATCTCTTTAACTTTTTTTTTTTCAACTGTGGTATACTAACATCCTTTGAAGAATGCCTAATCACTGGTAACAGTTCAGGCATGCTGTAGCTAAACCTCTTCATAAATTGAGAAGTGCCACATTTCCAGAATATAATTTAACAGCACTTTAATCTCCTTGACCTTTAACTTCTTACTAAGAATTTATTCATCAAAGTATTACCTAATCAGTAAAGTGGACATGTCCATGTATTTACATGTGAAATAAATTTCCTTCAAACAGGTAGCAGCACAGAGGAAATAATGGCCAATCTTAATAAAAATATTATTTAAAGGGGTCAATGAGCCTGAAAAACAACATGTTTTTTTTTTCTAAACTGACCAATTTTTAAAAATATGTTTTTAATACCTGAAACTTTTTTCCTTTTTTAAAATGTTGGGGTTTTGGTAAAAATTATCATAGCTCCGCAGCAATCTTACCAGAGGAGCTTGGGAATATAGCATCTATACTTATATTATTAAACCAAATTCATCTTCCAAGTTCAAATATTATTTATGAAGAGCAGCTGTACTAGCTAGAAAAAGATATAGCTACTTTAAAGTGTTCTGAGATGTTCTAAGGTGTCATTCATGCTTGCACATACAAGTTATAAATCACATGCCTTGGAATCCAGATCTGGTTCTTATAGACACATTGAATCTTAACAGAAATTCAACAATTTCATTTGCACTGCTTGATCAGCAAGACTTCCCAGGACCCATTAAATCCATCTCATTGAACTAATCTCTATAGTATTTATTTATTTATTTATTTATTTCTTGGATTTATATCCCGCCCCTCTCCACGAGGGACTCGGGGCGGGTAACAACC
>JAOYMU010000192.1:7297774-7307990 GCA_025802295.1 Psammodynastes pulverulentus | reverse complement strand
TTGTTTGGATCTCTGTATAGATGATTTGTACCCCGCCCCGAGTCCCTTAGGGGAGAGGGAGCGGGTAATAAATGTGATATGATGATGATGATGATGAGATTAAAAAAATCTGACTCCAGAAAGCATTTTAGAATTGACTTACCTTAGTTTTCATGAAGATAAAGAGACAGAAGGTTAACAGTAAGTTTTCTGCAGGCTCCCATTATTTAGAGGAACTAGTCAAGGATGTCCACTTTCACCCTATCTTTTTAATATGGGTAGTCCTTGACTTATGACTACAGTTGAGGCCAGAATTTATGTTGCTAAGTGAGAAATGTGTTAAGTGGATTTTTCCCCATTTTACGACTTTTCTTATCACAGTTGCTAAGTGAGTCCCTACGATTGTTCAGTTAATAATATGGTTGTTAAGCAGATCTGGCTTCCTCATTGACTTTGCTTATCAGAAGGTCGCCAAAGGAGATCACATGACCTTGGGAACCTGTAACCATCATAAGTACAAACCAGTTGTCAAGCTGCCGAATGTAAATCACGTGACCATGGGGATGCTGCAATGGTCATAATGTAAAAAATGGTCATAAGTCACTTTTTTCAGTGCCGTAACTTTGAACTGTCACTAAACAAACTGTTGTAAGTCGAGGACTACCTGTATTTGGGTGGTACCCTCGACTTGTGCTATTCGGCAATGTAGAGAGGTTTACAGAATAGTATATAATTCAGTTGAATATAAACTAATTTTATTTGCAGATGACATTTTTCTTTTTGGAAATAAAAAGTGTGTTGTTGCAAATGATAGATTTCTTTAGTAACAAAAATAGCAGGATATCTTATTAACTGGTCCAAAAGTCTGTGCAGATTTTCAGTCATCCAAGTAATGGTTTTTCAAAAGGTGTTTTTTCAAAAAGCAATTAGACTTTGTTTTTCCTTGAAGACTGAGTTGTAGTCCCTCCTTAGTCATGAAAGCTAATTGGGTGACCTTGGGCCAATCACTCTTTCTCAGCCCAACTCATCTTACAGGGTTGTTGTTTGGGGGAAAATAGGAGGAAGGAGTATTGTTCATGTGTACCACCTTGAATTATTTATTAAAAAAATAAAGGTGGAAGTGAATAAATACATTTAAAAAATTAATACAGATCAGTAAATTAATTCAATATGCAGATACTTAGAGATGATTGGAATAATTAGAGGTTCTTGTATTGCTTAGACAATGGCAGAATGTCTTAACTTCTGTACCTAGAGTGCCAATGGACTTTTAACTCTTACGTTTACCACAAAAAACAATGTCTAGAATTTTCTTGACTTCATTATACATCTGTATTATATGAAAATGATTCTTCAGGACAGCATTTTCTTGGGATACTATAAAGATACAATAAAGATACAATAAAGATAGTGCTTCTTTAAAACATTATTTTAGAATGTCCTACATTTACTACACTTGGGGAGAAAGTAGTGAGCTACATAAATGTGGCTGTGCAATGAAAACTAAAATTTTCAGAGGATAATATTCTGTTGAGTTACATACCTAATATGCAAAACTTAACAACTAGACATTATAAATGGATTTGTGTCCTTGCTATAGATAAAAGGCAGATATTGCAACATTGGAAAAATAAATATACAGTATGACTCCATTTACTCGATTATTCAATTTATTCAGTGGGTTGAAGACATGATTATATTTGCTACTTATGAGCTGATTGCCTTTAAATGTAGATTTTGTATGGAGAAGTATAATAAAATAGGGGACACCTTTATGCAAAATATGTTAGAAATGAGATTGTTGTATTAGTGTAATATATTAATATTTGCACTTGTTAATTATATATAGAATTGAGCTGTATGCTGTTGTAACAACATATAGATTGATAGATAGATGGTAGACAGATAGATTTAATTTTATATTTTCTTTCTGTTATATATTTTCACTTATATTTTAACATTTGTTATGAAGTGTTTTTTTATAATATATATCTTTTTGCGATTTGTTCCTTTCGATTTGTTTCTTTTTTTTTCTTATTTTAAAAGCAATAAAAATTATATATGAAAAGAGAGATAAAGGGGAGGAGGGGGAAAGCACATTCTTACTTGCAAAATTCTGTTACAATAACCCTATAAGAAACGTAGTATTATCTTGTGTGTCCTTGGATTCCAAGTTTGGTCTGCCTTGGGGTTCTGACAACAATCTGAGGGGGCGGAATGGGAATTCTAGGATGGGAATTGAGTTCAGTACATGTATATTTAGGAGTGTTGTGGTGCCTTGGTTTTAATCTTGTTATATTTTGTTATTTTTCTCTGTTGCTGCTCTGAGTCTGCCAGGGTTGTTAATATAAAACGGTCATTCATATAAATCTTTTAAATAAATAATGCACAATATACAAATTAGATTGAGGTTTGTTTTAAAAAGATTTCTTAAAACATAATTATATTGGTGTACATGTATCTGAAAGCTGTCTGTTTCAATCTCTACATTTATGAGTTTAGCCAGTATGAAAACATTCTTTGATATTGACTGTGCTTTGTTTTGTAGATTTTTACTGAAAGTCTTCTATGTTCAAGCCTGCTGGAGAATATCCATTTAGCTGGGCAAATGATGCATTGCAGTGTTTGGTCAATAGATCCCCCGGTTTCTAAAGGAAAAATGCAATACAGAATCAGCTATGAGAAAAGCATTGGATTAGTTTTGGCTGCTAGCAAAGAGTATTTCAATTCTTCAACCAGCCTGACTGATACTTGCATGGATTTGGCCAGGTGATCATATATTTCTTCTAATTCTCCCATCTCTACATTTAAAGTTATGGTATTTGTAAAAAAAAAATCTTTCACACTCTTTGTTAGTTCTATGCACTTCATGTTTTCTTTGCATTGCTAAGACTACTTGTCATTATAATAATGTTATTAGTAGCTTCCAGGAACAAAATTAAATCATAGCGTGATGACATAAAAATGCCATAATTTTTAATCATTTTTTTTAAAATGCTAACTCAGCAGCTTTTAGGTGATTCCCCTCTTTAGAAGATAGGAGAGTGCATTTTGAAATGCTTGAAAGAAACCTAGAAATATTTATGTTCATTTCTATTGTTAATACTTGCTCCCCTCTCTTTGTTTCTGCAGTTTTTCTTTTGTGCCAAATATTTTAGGTCTTTGTCCTTGTATATTTGTTTAGGACGGTATGATTTTTAAGTGTTATAAAAATCACTTTCCTCTTTGTGTTAGAATACAATGCAAATTCTTTTTCAGCTTTTTGCTGCACAATATTTAGAATTGGTCAACTCTACAAAGAATAGGAAGGCTGTAAGATACTTCCATTTTCTGCTTAGAAAATTAATTTCGCTTCTATTACTTTTACCATTTTAACATCCATGTTAAATATCTGCTTTATATTCCAGGCTTGCAATTCCTGATCTAGTGCTATTATTTAAATGGAGTTTTCTCTAGAATAATAGCTTGTATTAAATAAGTTCAAAACATAATATAAAATATTTGTATCCTTTAAAGAGTAAACAGTGAAAAACAGTACATAATTACAGGTACAATAAAAACATTAGTTTTTCTGCCACTCAAGCATATTTTTCATAACATGCGACCTAAGATTTACATTCATTAATTTTAATATGAGGAACCTACTTGGGTTTTTTGGGATATAATTATTACAATTTTTCAATTTCATCTGAATTTAAGAGAATGCTTCCCTTTTCAACATATACTCTTAGAAAATGCTAAACTATGGTAAATGAATCATGCTTCCAAAAAACGTGTATTCCCATAATAAAAAGATTGTGCAAATAATCTGAAATATGGTAAGAGTTTTTCAGTGCGCAGAAAATGATGCCGCAAAGTAAGAAGTTTACATGTTCATACAGGTAGAGATGGTGGGAGCAGAAAAATTATACAGTTGCTTTGATGAATTGAAAGTCTTCTATGTTCAAGCCTGCTGGAGAAAATCCCTTTTTCCTAGATATAATGCATTGCATTGCTGGAAATGATGCATTGCAGTGTTTGGTCAACAGATCCCCCTCGTTTCTAAAAGAAAAATGCAATACAGAATCAGCAGAAAATGGTGCAGTTGCTTTGATGAGTTGAAGGGAGCTGCATTTTGCGCATTGCTACACATTGCAAAGTAACTCTTTTTAAGGTTTGGTTCAGTAACAAGGGCACTATTAGTCAGCTATATTGTATAAAAAGATAAAGGTTTCCCCTATCCAGTCTTATCCAAGTCTAAGGGATGGTGCTCATCTCCGTTTCTTAGTCGAGGGAGCTAATGTTATCCAAAGACGCTTCCATTATCATGTGACCAACATGACTATATGCCAAGTCACACGGAACGCTGTTACCTGCCCACTGAAGTGGTGCCTATTTATCTACTTGCATCTGCATACTTTTGAGGCCCAGCATCTTAACTGCTAGGCCACAGCATTCCCACATGCTATATTGCATAGGATAACATATAATCAAGAGATAACATTTTAAAAAGCTGCTGCAAGAGGTTCATCATGTCCATCAGACTGTATATTGTCTCCTGCATCCCTTCTCCTTTATTAAGTTCAGGATTTATATACAGAATTGGACAGTTGGGACATGGAATGATGCTTTCTTACACAAACAGTACAATACATAGTTTAATATAAGCAGGTCATGAAACAAAATACTGCAAGCTAAGTATTTCTTTTCGATAGTCTAGTCATTTATGTCTTATTATTTTCTTCTTTTAAAAAATGAGTCAACTTTCTGTTAACTAAATTTTACTTGGAGAAAAATTTAGTCTTAAATTTCTCTCTTTTTTAAAGATCCTGCTTACAGCTCATTACAGACTGTCCACCTATTATTCAAGAAGAACTGGATCTTATCCGTTCTCTTAGTTACTTTGAAGAATTTGGTTTGAAAATTTTACCACTACAAGGTACAGTTTAGCTCTATCATTTCTATCTCTCGTATGTGGATCTTTTTAGCAATGTTTGAGTACTAGCCTTTAGGGTTTGTATTTGTGCAAGTAGTAGGTACAATCATTGCATTTCAGTACTCTTGTATAAATAAATCTTATTAGCTCAGTTATTTGGAAAAAGAATATAGTTTTGAAGTCTCACTGAATGTCATGAAAGACTGAGGTATATGCCTTATTTACATCTAATTTATTTTGATTGGATTTTACCAACATTTTCCTTTTAGGATAAGTTGCTCAATGTCCCCTTAACCTTTACATTAAAACATTTAGGTTATATTATTAATACCTAATAAAACAAAACAAGGCTAAAGAATTTGCACTGTTCTCTGTGGCTTATCTTCAGACTGACTATAGCTAACTGTATGGTGCAATTTGTTACTTAATCCTAATGTTATAGTTGCATTTGCTTTTCCCAGACACTTCGGAATCTAAAAACCCACATTTTTTTAAATCCAAAGTTTTGCTAGGCACATCTGTGTGAAAGACAGTTTTTGAAGTAGCCAAATAGCTGTGTGCTCCTCACATTTTTCCATGTGCATATATGTATATAACTGATCCGCTTCTGGTTCATAGTCCCAACTAAAGTGTTGTCTGTGCCTTCAAAGCAATCACATTGAATCTCCCGGGGGATGTTGAAGCTTTAGCCCTTCACAGAGAGATGTTTCCTTTGCACCTACAAGGTTTATGAGATGCCAGTTGGAATGCTTTGCATAGGCTTGCTTTAATAGCAATAGCAATGGTACTTAGACTTATATACTGCTTTATAGTGCTTTTCAGCCCTCTCTCAGCGGTTTACAGAGTCAGCATATTGCCCCCACAATTTGGGTCCTCATTTTACCCACCTCAGAAGGAGGGAAGGCTGAGTCAACCTTGAGCCTGGTGAGATTTGATCTGCCAAATACAGCCAAATCAGTTGTGGGATTCAAAACCTTTTACTACCAGTTCTATGGGCATAGCTTGGTTGGTGTGGCTTGGTGGGCATGGCAGGGGAAGGATACTGTGAAATCCCCATTCCCTCCCCATCCCACTAACCTGCTTTCCAGCTCCGTTCTCCTGTGCAGGGCAACAAAAGAAGAGCCAGCCGATCAGCTGGGACTCGGGAGGCAGAGAATAGATGGGGGCGAGGCCCGTCAGAGGTGGTATTTGCCAGGTTCTCCGAACTACTCAAAATTTCCTCAGAACTGTTCAGAACCTGCTGAATACCACTTCTGAGCCAAATTATTTAAGCATACGTTTACATTTATAGTGCTCATGAACACTTTACAAGTTTCTGCCTCAAATACAATTTTGTTGCATTTCTTGATAAACATACTTTCTCTCCAGTGCGCTTGTGTTCTGATCGACTCAGCCTTATCAAGGAATGTCTCTCTCGGCTGCCCACGAACTATAAGCAATCTGCCAAGCTTTTGGGACTTGCAAATTTGCTGAAGGTTGCAGGTAAAACCAAATATAATTTCCTAATTTGTATTGGTTGTTTGTCACAGGCTCTTTTATCTACAGCAGAGGTCTCCAACCAGTGATTCCCTTTCCATGCCTATTTCCTCTTTGGAGGCATTTTTTGTTGTTGTTTTTGTCCACGCATGCACACATGGTCATGCTTCCAGTCACGACCAAATCGGATTGCGGCCAAAATCCTGGAACGGATTATGGTCGTGACCCGAGGTTCCACTGTATATGTTTGGCATGTAGTTGTGAGAGTAAAAAGTAGGAGTGTATTAAACTCAAGTTTTGAATTAGCCTTATTGATCAATGAAAAGTTCCAGTGCCTCAGAATATCATTTCATACTGTTTGCTGATAAATGTATAGAAGTCCCAAGTAACAATTTCAAGCGGGCACTGTGCAAACATCTTACGTTTAGCTAAAAGATGTTAGGTGCTTTTTGCAAACACTTCCTTAGTATCTCATACATATATTTATATTTGTTAAATTATAGACTGCCTGATTCATTTATTAATTATTTATTTATTTTGATTTGTTGATCAAATTTATATAGCCACGCATCTCACCAAAAGCAACTCACCAAAAGTGATTATTTTGTCTATTTAAAGAAAAACCATAATCAACAAATGTTGGTTTTAATGGATGGCTTTCTATTAAAAGTTTCTACAAACTTCTTCTCCTTCTACTCTTCCTTCTCCTTTTCCTTCTCCTCCTTCAAAACCTCTCTCTCTCTGCCCCTGAATGACAATGCCTCAGCCATCTTGCATTATCACCCTCTTTTTCCTCTTCCGAATTTGCTTATCATTGGCCCTGGTCACCAAAGGTTTGTTCATCTTTTTGTTAAGCATAGTGCTTATATGATAATGCGTGACGTTTCAGATGTTTTTCAAATCTAGTGCAAATGAGATCTTAGGGAGTAGATATGATGGATTTGTGAATAACTGAATAACTGTATTGAAAGCATCTTTTGAAGTATACTGAAGTGGTATGAGTAATGAAGAAAACAGAAATTCTGAGAAGAGACATTTCTCTTCTGCCAGAAGTGAACAAATTAATTCACTGCTGTGATAAACATTAATGTCAAAGTATGAGCGTACTCCTTTTATTTAACACAGAATTCAAGCCAGGTTTTTTATTACACAAAATAATTATTCAAGTGCCCCCAGCCACTTCAGAACCTCTGCATTCTTCATTACTTGATTTCATCTTATAAGATTCTTTATCTCCCTGAGAGAGCATGCCAACTCATTGTAATGTCTACTTATTTATTTTGAATACCTTCCTAACTCTTACAAAAGAGAACTCAGGATGCAAAGCACATTGTTAACTCTGAGTGAGCTCCAGTAATCTTTTGCTAATTCCAAAAGTCTGTAGTGACTCCTCTACTCTTACAATTATAGCAATGTTTCACCTTAAATTGAAAGTATAGATCATCTATGTTGTTTTGATTTTTTTTTTTTAAAAATGTTCTTACTGATTAGTTTGGCACTCTTATTTGAGTTATAATTTGCAGTCATCCTCAAATTAATAACACCTTCTTTTAAAAAAAAACAATAGGACACTATTCTTTTAAAATTCACTGAAAAATAATCTAAAATATTAAAGATGTACTTTATTCCTGTTTTGGAGATGGAAAATAGTGTCGGGGGGGGGGCTGTGCTCAGGGATTAGGGTGCAAGATATTTTCCCCTCAAGCAGCCAAGTAAGTTAGACCGATACCTATTAAATTCAGCTCTTTTATCAGCTAGGCCTGGCCCTGTTCTTAGTTCTTCTGCATTAAGGAAGACGTTTTGTCCGTCTTCTATGTTTCAGAAAGTTTTTTGAGTTCATTTGGGGCCCAGAGCTATTGTAGGAATCTAATTATACTGTAAAGAGTTTCATTTTTAATTGAGAGGGGGACAGCCCTTGGGAAATATACAAGGAAGATAGAAATCTATGAAATATTAGAAAAAGATTTTAACAGCTAAACTCCATGATTAGTTTATATAATCAAAGTGATTTACAGGACAAAGGACAATGCAAGTTAAAATGGAAATAACAGTCTGCAATTATCTACAAAGAGCTGAAAAAGAACAAATAAATTACGTTAGCCTAGAAGCCAACATTGAAGATGTTGGATCAAATTTAAGAACGCTTGCTGTGTGTTGCAGAAACTTGGAAACCACTATCTCGAGTTGCACACTGGAAATAAATTAGATGTGATATAATTTGCATAACACCAGAATAATAATTTTTCATAAACATAATCCCACACCAGTTTACTGTATTACCTTCAAGATTTCTGTTTCATCTGTTTTCAAAAAATAAGCCCAAGAACTATCTGGTTTACTGTCTTTGTTAGCTTTCTGCAATGTGGTGCCCTGCAGAGATGTTCATTTGCAGTTGTCAACAACCATGGCTATTGCTGCCAAGGAATGCTATAGAAGCTGAGCTTAACACCACCAGAGAGCATCATGTTAAGGAAGAGTGGGTTATATTCTCATTATTATTTTTTTACTGACTGAAGTTAAGAGAGCCAGCAATTACTCTTCAAAATAAATGTTCATAGATTAACTCTATAATAGGTTTTTAAAGACAGCGTTTCATGGCAGCTTCAAGGATGCTTGGCATTTAGCCTTCATGGAACAATCCTCAAAAAATGACCTGCCATTCATTTATTGCTTTTTAATCTTGAAAGGATCTGGCATAAATATGACTCACAGCTGTTTTACTAGGTGCAGGAATTGCTCCTGGAATCATTAATTATGAAAGTTCTTTTAAAATAATGTTTGTTTCAAAATGACTGTCAGCCCAGGTTGACCAGACAGGAAACATGATCAGAAGAGCTAATTCTACTTTATTGTAAGGCTACATTAGCAAAATCTGGCAAGTATAAGTTTCCCACAGTCTCCTTTACAGCCTGAGAATTTAGGGAAGGTCCCTTCTGAGCCTTTTTGTGAGCCCAATATTCATCTGCAGGCTATGCCCTCTCCTGTCTGACCATTCCCTAGGAAGCATCTTCTCGCTCCTTCCTCAAGGTCTTTCTTACATACCATTATAATGACAGTGACAGTCATGGGATCATTTTTTTAATAAAATCTGTAATTAGTGATTATATATAGTTTTCTGATTTTTTGGTAGAGGATTGTCATGCCCCTGTCGGAGTCTGAATCCGAGGAGGAGTCCCAGTTGACAGGGAGCGGAAGAGTGGCTCTGTTGGCTGTGGAGGAAACTGGGAAAGGGCAAAGTCAAGGCTGGGCAGAGCAGGGGCGAGATAGAACAAGGGAGAGGGAGTTCAGAGGAAGACCCAGGCCCATCCCCTCTTCATCCTAGGGCACCTAGGGAAGAATGGAGAAGAGAGCAACGTGGATTGCACGGCTTACGAAAGGGCCCTGATTCTCTTCATTAGATACATCTGTGAAGAGAGTTTAAAAGGGGAAGTAGCTGAGAGCGGCATTTACTGGGAACAAATGTGAGTTTATCTTATGTTGACTGTGGTTCCTGGCATCCTCCCAACTGGGTTGATACTGGGTTCCTTCACTGCTGGAATTCTTGATCTTGCCATGCCGGATTAATTACTTCACCTTGCCTTGTTTGGACTTATATTTAAAGTTTCTGTTGCCAATGTTTTGGACTTGAATATCTGCAGCCAAAGGCTGTTCATGGGAGAGTTTTCTCCAGACCAGAAAGTAACCAGGACATTGGGGAACTAATAAAGGAACTACTTATTATCTGACTGTGTTGCCTTTGTGCCATGCCCCACGTCATCACAAGGATGAAAAGAGGTTTATATTATGAGTGGTAAAGAAACTGATGACCTTATTGTACAGTAGTCATCAGTTTCTTTACCACTCATA
>JAOYMU010000192.1:7275038-7289514 GCA_025802295.1 Psammodynastes pulverulentus | reverse complement strand
ACTGCACTCTATCCTCTGCGCCATCAAGGCTCTTACCTTGGTTAATTTACCAAAAATGATGATTAAAATCTCTTGGTTTGTAAAATCTACCTTGACAATATGTTACACTAGTGCTTGTAGTGTCTGAGGTATACAGGTAGCCCTTGACTTCCAACAGTTCATTTAGTGACCATTTGAAGTTACAAAATCAATGAGAAAAGTGACTTGTGCCCATTTTTTCACACCACCGTTACAGATTCCCCATGGTCACGTGATCAAAATTCAGACGCTTGGCAACTGACTCATATTTACGACCGTTGCAGTGTCCCAGGGTCATGTCATCCCCTTCTGCGACCTTCTGACCAGTAAAATCAATGGGGAAGCCAGATTCACTTAGTAACGGTATGAAGTTTACAACTGGAATGATCCACATTACAAATAGAATTCTTTATTGGCCAAGTGCGATTGGACACACAAGGAATTTGTCTTCGGTGCATGTGCTCTCAGTGTACATAAAGAAAAAATAAAATACATTCATCAGGAATCATGAGATACAACACTTAGTGATAGTCATAGGTTACTAATAAGCAATCAAATCATACTAAGGAAAGAAATAGAACAATATAATTGTAAAGATACAAGCAACACAGTTATAGTCATAAGTGGGAAGAGATATGTAATAGGAAGGATGAGAAGAAGAAGAATACAGTCTTAGTAAATAATTTGACAGTGTTGTGGGAAAATTGTCAAAGAGGCAAATCTATGTTCCCGGAAAGGAATTATAGAGCAAGCATAAGAAATCTACTATAGGAGATGAGCAGGCTGAGCCCTAGGGAGGGGTCAAGCGCGTCATTAGTCTCAAGTCCCTTTGTGCCCACAAGAGATCTAAGTCCAGCCCACCTTGAATTCCATTGACACTTATCTACCACCAATTTGCTTTGATCGTTAGTAGTTCTGATTCTTGTAGAGAGTGTTACATGCAATAAACCTGGATTCATTTGAACCATATTGACTGGAAGCTGGAAGAAAATGTGTAGGTGTAAAGACTTCTCTTTAATTCATAACTGTAGTTAAGAGAAAAGCTCTTATTTTTTGTATGTTGTTTTTTTAATTAAAAATGAACTTTAAATGATTTTACAGAAATAAAATCAACTAAACCAGCAAAGAACTAGATAATATGTGTCATCAGCGATAGATTTTCAGTTGCTCCTACTTATCATAATTATCAATGTCACATATTTCAGTGGGTCTACTTTAAGGAACAATAGGTTTGAATTTTTTAATCAAGATTTCTTTGAGCTATAATTAAAATGTGTTTTCCAAAGCAGTTAGAAATATGGTTAAAAGATAATACCTTGTCTCAACAATATTCTCTCTCGCACGCTCTCTTTCTCTGTAATCTAGATGTAACAACCGTGTAATCTGACAAAGCAAGAAATCAGGATTAATTTAAAAAGGAAACTTAATAAAGCAATCTGATTCCATTATAATTCTGATCTGCATACAATATTTAAATGAGAAAAGTAATGTGTACACGGCTCTTTGGATTGATGTTAGGGGGATTGGGGGAGACAAACCTTGGTTGTGGGGGAGGGGAGTTCCAAAGAGCAAGGCATATTTCCTAGGTCTCATTAGATGACACAGTTCAATAGATGGGACTCCAATTATCCCTTACCATACAGAAATTATGGAAAATGGTTTTCCCTCAGATAACTAGATCCTATGTCATAGAGGACTTTATGCATAACTACCAGCACCTTGAATTGCATCATGAACCCACCAGTAACAAGGCTACTGCTCATGAAGCAGAAGGTTTACATGGCCATGCTATGCATGCCAGTAGCTGCCTATCTCAGATGAACCTTCCAAGTGGCCTTCAAGGGCAACCCCATATAGAACACATTGGAATAATTCATGAAAGAGGTGGCCGAGGCATGAGTTATTGTCCAAAGGACATCCAAGTCTAAGGTCATAATTAGCATATAAGAAAAAAATGTGTAAAGGTTTTCCTGGACACAGCTGCCACCTGCTGTTTGAGCAGGAGGTATGAGTCCAAGGAAACCCCCCAAAATTGCATGCCAGTCCCAAAAGAAGTCCAGTCTTATTCAGGTCTAACATTTCCAGTCCTGGGTATTCCAAATATACACAGCCATTTATCCTTATAGTGTAAATCTAACCAAATCTTGTTATAAATCAGCCAGATCCATACAGGGCATCCAGCTTGCTTTCCAAATATATAGGTATATACACAGGATCATGACATCAAATGAGATGTGTGATTTATTTATTTTTTATCCTCATAGGATATCCTCAGTCTTACATGATTAGTTTCTAGGATGAAATCAGGTATTCTGTCATAGAATAAAGATATGGAAGACAGAGCTGGGTGTCTGATCAGTTGAGAAATCTATTCTTCTCTGGTTTTCACGCTTTCCTAAGTGTATACTTTACATGTGACATAGTTTTTGATGTCATTAGAATGTTCTAGAAAGGAACACATTTTAACAAAAATGTACCATACTTTTCGGAATATAAGATGGCACTTTTTCTATCCCCAAAGTGGGTGAAAATTTGGGTGTGTCTTATACATCGAATGTTGCAGAAGTCCCGCCCACCAGTAATTTACCTCTTTGCAGCAAACAGCAAAAAGCCTGTTGCAGCTTCAGTACAGCCTAATTAGCATAAGCAGCTGACGGTCATTTGGATCAGGCTGGGAACATCAGCTGTTTCAGACTGCAGCCTGAACCGGGGAAGCCACGTGCTAATTAGGCTGGCTGGGAAAGTGAAACTGAAAGAAACAGTCTGTTTCTGCTTGCTGCACAGAAGCAAATTGCTGGGAGGCGGAAGCTGAGGTAAGATTTTTTTTTCTTGTTTTCCTCCCCCAAAAGTTAGATGCGTCTTATACTCTGGTGCGTCTTATAATCCGAAAAATACGGTATATCAAGGAAAAAATGCTTTATGGATTAATATTAATAATCTATTAATGGGCACTATTGTGGTCAGCCTTCCTTCTAAGAATCAATAATTGATGCTAAGCTAAGCTAAACTTACTAGACCCACTGTTCTACTATGTGGAAATATCATGCTTATTTTAGAAAGGCACTCTGCCAAGCAACTAAACATATTATTTATAGCTTTTTCTCTTACAACTTTCAGCAAAGCTTTGTTTATTTGTTTACTGTGGTGTCTATTTGAAGTTTGTAATGTCAACCACGATAACCGTAATGAGACTGAAATGCTTCTAATTTTGTAATGTATAATTAGATATTCACACTCTTCCTTCCAAACATTTGGAATAAAACAAAAATATTTCTTTATCAGCTGTCAAGATTCATTAACAGGCTTCTAATCAATAGCTGATTACTGTAAGCTTCTAAAACACATTTTGAAATATAGTTAAATGAAGTGTAATCACACAATTGTTTTATTCAAGTTGGAAATTGCAGTAGTGTATTAAAATATGCATTTATAACCGAGAATGAAATGTGCTTTTGTTACCCCATAGTCACATGTGCACTTGCAGGAAATGTAATGGTTGAAATTGGCTAATCTTTGGAAGATGCTTTATGCTTTTTTTGCATGTCTTGATTTAAAAAAAAAACATTTTCTTTGGCAGATAGCATTTAATGCTTATGTGTTGTGTATTGCATAAATTCACAGGCTGATAACAGCTTTTCCTCTAGTCAGTCTGCTGATCTCCTGCAGTGGACCACAGCTAAAACCATGAAGGTCCTTTCTAACACAACTCTGACCACGAAGGCTGTGTTGCATGCTGTCAGTGATCGGCAGTGGTGGAAGAAGTCAATAGCTTATCTTCGACCGTTGCATGTAAGAAGAAACCATCTGTTTGTTTTCCGGTTGTTATGCTTTGGTTTGTTAAGTGCATCATTACTTTGTGTTCCACAGGGGATTTTGTTACAGGCTTTCGTAGGACATCAGAAAATACACAGAAATATTAGATGTACCTCAAAGTCCTGGAGTACGCATTTTCATCTTTGTGTGTGGCTGATCAGATTTTCTCTTAACTTTATCGCTGGAGTGAAACTGAGAATTAAAGTACAACTCCTGATATTGTATATGTTAACATCTGATGTGATTTCAATAATGGCTTTCCTTCTGTTTCTGAAAGGGTCAAGAGTTTGGAGATGTATTAAAAAACATCTCTGGAGCAAATGCAACAATTGAAAAACAAGGGTGTCATCCATTTTACGAAACTCTGATTGACAATCCATATCTTTCAGATGTAAGTTTAAAACCTACTAGTACTTTTTAAACATTCCTAATAACCTGACTTAACACTATGTTCTGGAGCTAGATAATAGATGAGATCTTATCCAATTAACATTGGGAAGAGTTAATGTATTGAATATTAAGGGCATAGCTATAATAATTATTTTAGGAATAGTTGAAATATTTAAATATGCTGCTATGCTTTAAACCCCTGTCCTACAGAATGAAATAACTTATACTATGTATGAGCATGCTCCTTTGGAGAGCTTCGCAGAAGTCTTGTTGAGAACAGGAAAGCTTGCAGAAACCAAAAGTGAAGGACACGATCTGTTTCCTGCTACAGAAGGTAACATATATACATGTTTATCTGGACATACAGTGTATTCTATTAATATATAATTAATTTTTTTTATATATATACACAACAAAGTGAAATCACAGCTGACAGTTCTTTAGCTGGTATTGGCCTTCATACACATTGACTTCTTTCCAGGAACCTAGGACATCATAACATTCATCATCATGGTTCGTTGCGCAGTCAACCAGATGTTTAGTCTGGATTTAGCATTTTTATCCCCCTATCAATTCCTTCCCCAGGACCTCCTGAGATGGGGAGATGTTGTTTGGTGGTGTTAAAAGTATCGTTGCAGGATGTAAGCTATAAAGCTGCCTTTTGCAATTGACTGAATGTGATTTTGTCAATGACGATGGTGTCATTCTACCCATGTCCTAAGCCCGCGGACAATGATCATGAAAAATAGGTACAGTCATAGTTGGTAATATGGTTAAACATGCGGTCAATTTAGGTGAATATATGGCAAAAGAATAAAGATAAAAACATGATTGATTTGATTGTTTATAGTAGATTGAGATACAAGGGTGATGAGAAGTTTTGAATGAGAGAGAGACGTTATCGGATAGTCTTCAAAAAGGAAAGAACTGAAAGAAAAAAAAAACAAATAAGAAAAAGAGAAATCCTGTATGAAAAATAGAAAATAGATATAAGAAATGCCATGGAAGCTGCTTGGGAACAGAAGTGAAACAATTATATTGCTAAGTGCTGCAGAAATTTGTGCTGCAGAGAGAGCAAAAGGGAGAGGGAGGGAGAGAATAAGAGGAAGATACTATATAATGCATTTAGAGGGGGAAAGTTTTCAAATAATATAGTGAAGGGGAAAAAGGAAAGATTAGAAAGACTAAGAAAATGCAGGATGATTTTTGATAAAAATAAACATGGTTTTGGAAGTGGGTAAGCAGGCTAAAGAATGAGATTCTAGCAGAGTGAATGGAATTACAAATAAAAGTGATTGAAGGAAATGGGATGAAGCTGAAATGAGGGAATGCTGGAAAGAATGTACTAGAAACTTGCCTGGTATACTGACTTATAATGACAACGAAGTAGTGAAAGTCGTGAAACTTTTGAAAAAAAAAGTTGTAAGACTGCAGATGTAGCTGGCATAAGAAGAGAATTGTTGAAATATCAGCGTGGTTTGCTTTATGGATTAGTTGTGGAGTTTGTTTAATTCATATATAAAATTCCACTATGTCTGACATTTGGAGGACTGCTGTTTTAGTGTACACAAAAACTCCAGGGGATTACCTTGCTCACTGTGCCTGGGAAGCTGTTTGGCCTTAATGGGCAGTATGTCCTCTGTTGCAAAGGATGTAAGCTTGTCAAAAGAAGCTTCAATGGCTGTCTATAAGAATGTGCTTTTGCTCTCTTAGTTATATGGAAGCAAGAGTTGGCTGTCAGGAAAAACATAAACCTAAGTTGAATGCGCTCCTGAAGAAGAAAAACGGGAGAAGATAGGGTCAGGAATGAATGCATGTTGAACGGATGTGGATTGAATATCAAAAAAGGTAACTGAGACAAAAGCAGTCGAGTTAGTTTAGTCGTATAGGCAGCGTAGAAATTGTATGTGACGGAAACGTGGATATTTGAAAGGACAGATGCAGAGAATGATGTAAATTATAGTTATATTTCCTTTCCTTTTTCATTTATTTCCTTTTTATTCTTTTTCCGT
This sequence comes from Psammodynastes pulverulentus, assembly GCA_025802295.1. Taxonomy (NCBI): domain Eukaryota; kingdom Metazoa; phylum Chordata; class Lepidosauria; order Squamata; family Psammodynastidae; genus Psammodynastes; species Psammodynastes pulverulentus. The sequence continues at coordinate 7,283,281 of JAOYMU010000192.1, read as the reverse complement.
GCTTTGTATAACACCGATTATTCCGAAAGGGAATGGCATGATGAAAAATCACACTAATTAATTTTGTTTACATGTTTCATCCCACATGGACATTCATACAAGGTTGCTCATTTATAACTGACTTGCTTTAATGTAGATAAATGTTATTTGACATTGTTGGCCTAAGAAAATTTATCACTGTCAAAGTTTCCAGGGAAACTGCTGAATATGAATGTACAGGATGATGCCCTATGACTCCGCATGTGTATGATACTTCAGAGAAAAAAGGATCTAGTTCAGAATCTCATTAATTCCTTTTAGTAGAAGTCAGATTCTTTTTTGGAGGACTTTCAAGAGATTTTATCCACCTGTTTAGCACTTAACAATAGAAATAGCACCTAGATTTATATGCTGCTTGATAGTGCTTTACAGCCCTCTAAGTGGTTTACAGAGTCCGCATATTGTCCCCAACAATGTGGGTCCTCATTTTACCGACCTTTGAGGGATGGAAGGATGAGCCTGGTGAGATTTGAACCACCAAATTGCAGTCAGCCAGCAGTCGGCAGAAGTAGCCTGCAGTACTGTATTCTAACCATTGCGCCACCACACAGTATATTTATGGTATATATTTTTAGTATATTTATGGAATGAGCAGAAAAATCAATTATTTTGACCTGTACATTCTGTTTTATGATACAGAATGCTATAAATGCTTAGCCAGTGTGTAGACTTTGTGGGTTCTTCACATGAATCCTAGCCATGATGCCATATTGCTAGGTCAGCAAGCAAAATAAATGTCGAAACTTTAAAAATATATACCATAAATCCACCAAACTTTTCCTCTGCTTTTCAAAATCTTCTTTTGACATTATCTGTAAGATTCTTTCCCTGTATTTTTACAATTCTGAACATTTGCTAAATATAAAACTAAACAAAAGATAGAAAAAGAAAAAAAGAAGCAGTTTTTTTTTCTAGTTGAAGTTTTCCTCAATCCTCATCATAATCTTTATATTTTTATTTGTTGATTCTGTGATTTCTCTGAACCCCTGATCAGCTTGAGTCTAGATTGTGTGTTCAGATTTTATTTCCTTCTTCTTGATACTGAATAGCAAAACTGATGTACAGTATTATATTTATATTTGCATAGAGTGGTGTGGAGGTGGGGATGTAAATGAGAATTTGAGGGCTTTAAAATTACATTGATCCTGAACTTCTCTCATTAATAGTCTCTGCAAGTTATTCTCTGATTCATGGTTTTTCTGTAATATATATTTCTTAATCTTTATCGTTACAGCAAATTATGCTATTGTGATTGGACAAAGTCTTATCAAAATCTGTACTGGATTAGGCTGTTCATTTAATCTGAGTTAGTATTTCATGAAGTGATCTTTTTCCAGCCCCTGGAATCCTGAGGACTGAATCCCTGACCTTGGAACTGCCACATAATAAAAATAAAGAAAATGACAGTTCATGCACAATCCTCTACTGTTTTTTCAAACAATAGTTTTGGAATATTCAGAGCTTTCTAGTTTAGTCCAGCTTCCATTGAGTCAGAATGCTAGTAACAGCATAAGAAAAGGTTTATGTTTTTTGTTTGTCTTTTTTTCACTTAGCACACTAAAATACTTCTGCATAATTCCACTAATAATATCATAATTATTATAATTAATTCCCAGTGGGGCATGACCTTGACGTGGTTGTGGGGCTTGTGTGCTGTGAGGAAGATCAGAGCTGTGCCAGAGGTTTAACTGTGCAGGTCTCATCACAGGAGTCAGACAAAGAGTATTTCTTTTGCAAAAAATATGGTGAGACGTAAATTACAGAAACTCATACTGGCTTGGTCAGCACCTGGATCAACAAGAACCACTCTAGATGTTGGAGTTTCTGGACATCTAGAGAAAAGTAGGCTACAGAACTCAAGACTATTGGCTGAGCAATCAGGGCCCGGAGCTGCAGAACTACTGAAAGAAAAACTCATCACAAATATACAGTGATTGAAAACAAAAGAAATACTGATCTGTTATTACAGATCAAATCCAAATTGGGTGCAATCCCAAGGTAATTGTAGCACCATTTGAACACCATCAGCATTGACAAAATCACTTATCAGTCAATCACTAAAGGCAGCTTTACTTGGAACAGCTTACAGTACATCCTGTGACAGTATCTGTCAACCACATCTGCCTATCCTTGGTCCTTGGTAAGGATTTGATAGGTAAACAAAAATGTCAAATCCAATCTGAACCTCTGGGTGTCTGTGCGATGGACCATAATTATAATATTATTATGCATTATATAAATTATTGTTGAAAACTGCAATATTGTTGAGATGGGCAGCTATATAAATTTGATTAAGTAATACATATATACGTACATACATATATACATACAGACACACATACACACACACATACATAGGCATTAGGTGATTAGGATCCTTAAATTTTTGTAATATATTGGTTCTGCTGTTGAAAAAATCCATGTTGCTTTGGGAAAATATGTGTTTTCTTGTAAAATAACCCATATCCATCCCAAGACAGAAATCTAGAATGTCATTTCCAGTTTAGTAGGTTGTATTTATTTTGATGGCCCAGCAGTCTGGTTTGGAGAAAGGCAACTGAGCTCAGTGTTGTTCAGAAATCATTGTCAGTGCCACTTGTATCTTTCCTCGCACTGGGAATACTTACCAGCTGGAGTACTGAATTATAGATTTCAGATATTTCCATAACTCTTTCATTGCAGTAATAATTTGTAAAATGGTAATATGCGTGCTGCATTCTTTCCCATGATAAATGCTTGATTAATAGTTGAGTCTTGTGTTACATAAAGAGTGATAAATACAGATGTGCTGACTGGCAGAAGCAACGTATTTCACAAGCTTGTATTTCTAAATGTTCACAACTTTTATATCATTGCTTTAGTTTTAAAGCCAGAAAATCTGGTAATGTAAATCAGCCTAAAAAATGTTTCAACTGTTCAGTTTAATATCTGCCCTATACTGCCCTATCACCCTGACTAGAAAATAAACCAAAGCATTCTCTCAGGCTAATTACATACTAATTGAACTGATTAATATTAATTGAATGTATACATATCTGGAACCAAATGAAAAAATATATAGAACTTAAATCTGTTCAAAAGTTGGAGATGTCAACATTTGAACTTGTATGTTTCTTTCTCTATTGCAGTCCTGTTACAGTTGGCCAGTGAAGCTTTACCAAATGACATGACATTATCTCTTGCTTACCTGCTTGCTTTACCCCAGGTATGTTCATGGATGCAACGTGCCTCTTTGCTGCTCTAATCTCTTACTTTGCTTCTTGTATTACATATGAATTTAATTTGCTTTATGGGATGAACATATAGTACGCTTCAGCTCAATAAAAAGCAAGCTTCTGTTATATTAGGTTCTGAAAAAATTTCAACGCATAATCTGATGTGAGGTTGCTGGGGGAAGAAATCATACTTCCTCTTCAGTCTAGTGCACCAGCCTTTTCAGTGCCCCAGTTTTGTTTTATTTTATTTATGTGTTTGTTTATTTATTGAATTTATATTGCTGCCTATTTGCCCATGGCAACTCAAGGCGTTAACGGAATATAAAACCACATTTAAAACAATAAAACTAATAAAAAGAATCAAATAAATTAATATAGTATAATGTAATAAAATTACACACACACCCCACCCTGGGGACAGCAGACCACATGAGTCATTTAATGGGCTCCATCCCACTCTGGGTTCCCCAGGCCCGCTGGCAGAACCAGGTCTTCAGCGCCTTCCAGAAGAGTATTAGAGTGGGGGCCGTTCTAATCTCTGGGGGAATGATGTTCCAGACATAGGGAGCCACCACAGAGAAGGCCCACCAGGTGTATCTTCTGGGTCTCACCAAATGTATCTCCCTCAGGGATGGGACCCGCAGCATTCCCTGCCTCCCCAGTTTTGATTCAATTGACACTGAACCACAAAAATCAAGCCACCATATCAGTGATACCCAAATCCTAAACCATGCTACTTTAAAATGTATTTTAAAAATATTCACATGAACAAGCTATCAGATATACACAATTGTTTTTCATCTCTAAAATGTTGATTTTTTGTGTGTAGATTAATATTATAGGCAAAGGCTATATAAATTCATGATATAAAATTTCATTTATTCAGTGAGTTAATTAGTTGTAATTTCTGAATATCAGACGGAGAGAAATAAAGTATAATACTGCATACCTTACCTAGGAATTATTTATTTATTTTATTGTCACATTCACATCTCAGACCAATCCCATCTAGCCAGGCTTCCCCTACCACTTCTGACGGTCAGAGTTGGCACTCATAACTAATTCCAAAATCATTGTTTTTAACTGTCTTAGTTCAGACTGTTCCCCGCTCCCCGCCTCCCCCAAAGTTATAGGATAGCCAAAATAGAGTTAGGATTTGCAGCTGCATCCAATTATAAGAACTTTTAAATACTACTACTTCTGGATTTTGTGCTTGAGGCAGAAAAAAATGAAAGCTTGACTTTAGGATTTGCTGATTAGACACGTTTGTTGTTATAGAAATGGTCCGTATATATTAAGTATGCAAAAGCAAAAAGTTGAAGCTGCAATGTTATTGTTTTTAGTGTACTGCAGCAAAAAGAATTAAAAGTTAATGCTTTTTTTTCTTTTCTTCCCTTTATCTCACATTTTTTTCTCTCTCTTTTCTCCTTCTTCACTATCTTTATTTTCACTTGTATTTTATATTTTGATAAATTTAACAAAAATAATAATTATGAGAAGAAGAACTTAGAAGTACTGGGTTTTCTTTTCCAAAGTTAAATGAGGCTGTAGACCTCCAGTCGAGAAAAAGAAGAAATGGCTGGGGATAGGGGCAGGAGACCATCAACTCACTTGAAGTTCTGCGTAACATATGTGCAGATCCAAGCAGTATGGCCTTTGTAATTGACCAATGGAAATTTTGTCAGCGTGCAAGTTTTATAAGTGCCATCCACGGTTTTTTTGTATAGTAGCCAGTATGCTAATAACCATTGGAACCTCCACAGCCCTTTTACACCATAATTTTACTTATTTTATAATACAAAATTTTATATTATTTATGCCATACTCTTTCAATTACAATTATTCTAGAGCAGTCATTAATGACATGATATGCTTATCAAATAATTTTGTGTTAGCTACATTCATTCTCTTCTTCTAGGTGGTGGATGCCAACAAGTGCTTTGAAAAACAGTCTCCTTCTGCTCTCTCACTCCAGCTGGCAAGTTATTACTATAGTCTACAAATCTATGCTCACTTGGCACCATGTTTCAAGGATGAATGCCATCCCCTTTACAGGGTTAGTTTATATTTATTTTATTTATATAAATACACACTAAAACTAAGCTATAAATCCAATGTGCAAATTAAATCTAAATCAGGGGCAACCTACTTATCTTAGCCAACTTGAATATTGGCCTTTTATCTTGAATCCTGTAGAAGAACAAAATCCCCAGTGTAGTTTTCCCCAAATAGATTACCATTACATTTCAGGCTGGGCATGATTACGAATCTGGATTTTCCATATGCTTAAACCCATATTGTTTGTATCAGAAGCTGAGAAGTACAATATAATCAGAGACGTTCTTTATTTTGCTGATGTAATATGTAAGCCAATGCAATATACTCAGCTCTGGAGTTCACTTTTTCAGGAAGTGGTGGTGACAAATCAATACACCTAAGAGTATCAGTCATTTCTAAGTATGACAATGACACATTCCAAAAATATTGCTACCCAATTTTCCACAAGGTGTTGACATTAAAACTTCCAGAATTGCTAGGCAGCATGGTCAGACTTTAATTCTAAAAGCGGTCATTTTAGCTTATTCACAGAGTACCAAATAAGGCAAAGCTAATATGTGGATATACTATATATTCCAAGTAGTTCAATTGCTTGCTTTTCAAAATTCTTAACATTTGTATTTCCTGTCTTGATGTGTTATTTAAAAAGAGGAAAAGTAAAGAAATCCAATTTAGTAAAGAGCTGGATTTTGAAAACTGGGAGAGGCATATATTTTTTTTATATATATAGGAACAATCCTGACAATTGCTACAATAATGCTGATATATAGGACTGTTTTAAAAATAGTCTGTCAAGTCCAAAACGTTGATTTAATTTTTGAAGTGGTGGTTCTTAAGAGGGATTTTGAAAAAAAAATACTATAGTGAAAGGGAAGGATGCAGCAACTCACTCTTCTTTATATCAATTCAGGAGAGAGAGGCTTGTGTATTAAAACATGTATTTATTGTTGTCAGTGTGTCTAGTTAAATCTTCAACTGCAAAAATAGGTAAGACAGCAATGTAGATGAAATGATCACATTTTGTAGATTGATAAGCTTTTAAAATTCCAATATAAGTGGAACACAGTTTCTGGAATGCAGTTATATGGTGTCAAACAAGTAAATGGTGTTTGAGTTGTTGATAACTTTAAAAAAACCTTCATCACGTTACTGTGAAGAGCAACCAGTAATATTTTATAAAAAATAGAATGGGATGTAGTGAAATCTTATAATATGTCTCAGTACTTGTTGGAACTAAGTGAATTGTGGATCTTGACCCCACCATGAAAGTGGTAAAGTTGTAAAATGCAGGAGTTTTTATTAGGTATTTGCATTGATAATATTTAATTTGAACTACAATTTGGAAAACATTTAGTCTCATTTCAGATCCATCCAAAGGTAAAATTTAAATCTTGGTTTGCAAATAAGACACTTGTAAATTATCAAAAATAAATTTTACTTTTCTTTGAAAAATCGAACAAAATTTGTACATGGAGTAGTTCCTTATAAAGAGATAAAGCTGCCTAATTTAAAACAAAACAAAGAAGAGGTTTGAAAAAAAACCCTTCTATATTTTGATCTTTAAAAAAGAAAAATAACTCACTGAACACTGTTATTTTCTGGCAAAATTGAAAGAAATGTTCCAGCTTTTTCATTGGTTCCAAAGGTACCAGAACTCTTACATTTTAAATAAATAGATTTTAAGGATTTGGTACTAGAACAACTTTTAAGAGCTTGAGTGCTCCCCCACTTAAAAACAAATACAATTATTCCCTGTCAATTTTTGTGATCAATTGTAATTTAAGAAATGCATATAGTACAAAAGTTTGCTAGTGGAGGAATCTGCAAAATTTGAAAAAGTAAGGTGGGATTTGATTGTTGCTGCTTGCAGTGTGTTTTGAAGAGAAGGTTTTTTTCTCTTTCTTTTTTTGTTTGTTTGTTTGCTGTCTTGCTTTTGTTTGGAAATGATTAAAAGGTGTGACGGTAAGATGTTTCCCCTCCCCCGCCCCCATATTTTGAAGACAATTAAAAAATGTTATCATAACATTCAAACATGATTAATTGGACAAATGTAAATCTCAGTGTGTTGTGAATTAATTCTACAGGCTGACCCCAAAGATTTAATTCAAATGGTCACAAAGCATGTGACCAACTCCAGCTATGCGGACTGGCCAGAAGAAATAGCAATTCTGATTAAACATCTTCAGTACTATAATGAACGACTCTTGGATTTCACCCAGGCTCAAATTCTTCAAGGGCTTGGCAAAGGAGTGGATGTCCAAAGGTTTACAGCAGATGGTCAATACAAGAGGGAAACCATATTAGGTTTGGCAGAGTAAGTGGTGTCTATTTGCCATATCTTTTAACCTGTCATATGTAAAATGCAGAGCAGAACGTATATTTTCAACTGCACTTAGGCAAGAGATGTCTGCATTATTATTACTTATTTATTATTTCAATGTATATAGCTATCCATCACAAATCCATGACTCTGGGTGTCTCAGAGCAATTTAAGTTATATGGAAAACAAACAAACAAAAATACCGTAAACATGTATAAAACAATATAAAAAGCCAAGCAACAACCCAGTCATTGGCCAAGGTATACCAAGAACTGCTAACAACAACCAGCAAAGCCATTGTACAAGCTTCATTGCATAGCAATAGCACTTAGGCTTATATACCACTTCACAATGCTTTGCAGCCCCCTCTAAGCGATTTACAAATGTCAGTATATTGCCCCCAACAATCTGGGTCCTCATTTTACTGACCTAGGAAGGATGGAAGGCTGAGTCAACCTTGAGCCGGTCAGGATCAAACCCCTGGCAGTGAGCTGAATTAGCCTGAAATCTTGCATTATAACCATTACACCACCACAGCCCATTCCTGGTTCCCCAAAGCCACTGGTGAAACCAAGACTTTAAGATCTTACAAAAAGCCATTAGGATCAGAA
>JAOYMU010000192.1:6941819-6956781 GCA_025802295.1 Psammodynastes pulverulentus | reverse complement strand
AATCTCTTAAAAATATCTTTTTTCCTTAAAAGATATTTTTCCTAATATTTCTCCCAGATTATTCTTCCAGATCATTCTTCCAGATCACCATCAATCTGTAAACCTGATAACGCAATTGCTCTTTGATCTGAAATATCATTCTTAGTTGTGACTGTAATGTTTACACATGAGAGAAAAGGAGATGATGTAAAACCCCACCCACAAGAGGAACAGGAGCTAATAAATAATGGTGAAATTAAGGTGTAATTCCTTAATTATTTACCAGCAATGATAATTGAACTGAAAATGAAATAAGCAGAATAGAAGCTACAAAATAAAATTACTACATAGTATTTACAGCTGCAGGAGACCATGTAAAGATTACAGAAATGCGTTGTCTATGAATATGAATACTTTCAGATTTCATAATACTGTATTGGGTAACCACTATTTTAATTCTGTTACTAAATTATTATGAAAAAAACAGTACCTCACCAACAATAAGAAAAATTGTGAAAGCAACTTAATAGTCATTTATAGTGAGTTCATAAACCAGTCCTGATGTGGGGATGAGAGGAAAAACTCCAGTGAAGTGTTTTGATCTACAGTTTTGCACAAAGTCTAAATCAGTGTTTTTCAAACTTGGAAGGATGTGTGGATTTCAACTCCCAGAATTCTTCTGGAAGCATGCTGGCTGAGGAATTCTGGGAGTTCATAGATATCTTAAAGTTGCTAAGTTTGAAAAATGTTGGCCTAAAATAGTGGTTCCCAATGTGGGGCCCTCACCCTACAGAGGGGCAATTTGATTTTTAATGGGGGCAATTTGAAAAGCCCACTAATTTGAAAGCCCGCTAAAAAGAATTATATGTCACAGGGCAGGGGGGCATCAGGATTTTAGAGATGGTTAGGTGGGGCATGGCCAAAAAGAGGTTGTGAACCAGTGGTCTAGAGATAGATCAAAGATTCAACTCTCCAGAATTCAACAACTATCAGCTTTAAGAAACAAGGTTATCTTACCACAGAAAGCTGTTGTGGCCAGGCGGCTACGTTCCAAAGGGGGTGCCCATTTGCTCCAGATACCATGGCATGCTGGGTAGGTGACTCCCTGGAGGTGAAGGGCAGAGAATTATATAAAGAGGAAGACGAGACATTTAGTTTCATTAGTTTCTTAACTCTTTCCCATTCAGACTCTTCTGTAAGAAAATGATAGGAACATGGAGACAGATGAAATTTCATAGAAGAATTACACCTGTTGGCCCTGAGAAAGTAGGTAGGATCTTCAGAGCTTGACAGTGTGATCACCTGTGCATAATGAGCTGGTAGGTCCCAGCAGTGGAAATAAATTCATCCTTGAGAGAGAAAGTGGCTACTTCCCCATATAAGACATTGCTGCACTGTACAGTATTGGATAATTTCTGGTTCGTTTCCCCAATTCCTTTGGGGGAAAGTTGTTGAGAAGATGGTTATTCTGAGGCTTCAGAAGGCTCTGCAGGCAGTTGATATATCAATATGCTTCTGGATCAAGGCAATGTACTAGACTGGCACTGATCTTCTATGATAATCTAAGAAAGGACTGGAATGGGGGTTGGACCAGGGGTGGGCTGCTGGGGGTTCATAAAGGTTTGGGAGAACCTCTAGCTAAGATTCTGTGCAGTTCAGAGAACCCCCAAATCCCACTCCTGGTTGGCCACATCCCACCCCACCCCACACCTCCCAGAAGTCCCTATGTGGCCCATTTTGGATGCAAGTAAGTGCAGGGCATGTGTGGAGGCTCGGGGAGGGCAAAAATGTGCCTCCTGGAAGTTCCGGAAGGCCGGAAATGGGCCCTCTGGAGCCGGGGAGGCTGTTTTTGCCCTCCCAGTGACTCGAGGAAAGCCTCGAGCCCAGAGAGGGCAAAAACACCTCTGCCCCCTACCATAGTGCAGGAGGCCAACTAGGCCACACCACCATGGCCACGCCCACCCAGCAATCGGGCAGAGAACCCCTTGGTAAAATTTTTGAAGCCCACCCCTGGGTTGGATCCATTCTGGGCCTCCCTGATCTCTGAGTAACCTATGATAGCATCAATAATTGTATCCTTCTGAACTGCCTTAAGGTTATTGGGAAGCTCAGGTTTATTCCCCCAAAGTCTGGGATTTTTTGGACCATCTGCCTGCCTTTCGAAAAGCTCTAAAGTCTTGGCTTTTTCCTCAGGAGCCTTGTGGGGTCATCTTAATAATTCTGGTTGTGGGATGGTGAGAAGCTGCCTCGTGTGTGATATGTCTTATTTTTTATTTCTCTTAAAGTTACCCTAAGTTGTATCGGATTGGACAACTATAGAAAAATAAATAAAATAAAATAAGTAATAAAATAAATTAAGTAAAATAAAATAATAAAATAAATTAAGTAAAATAATAAAAATAAATAAAAATAAAAATAAAATAAAACAAAACAGACTGAATAGTTAAGCCCAAGTCTGCTTGCTAAGATGAAGGACAATGGAGTCTTTCTCCCATTCCATGTATGGGTGTATCTGAAGTGAAACTCATTTCAACTCTAATATGAGTTGAGAATATATTAGATATGAGAACAGAATCTGAAGAACACCTACAAGCAGCCATCCAATCCAGGGGCTTTCAACAGGCCAGTTAGTATTCAGAGCTGTGTCTTCCGATCTCACTCTTTCCTCCCTGCTATCTGTCCTCCTAGACAATCTGATGATTGAGTCTACAGTTGAGATAGAAATCAGCCTTCTACAGTTTGTTACCACTTGGTTATCTTTATCTTCACTTTCCATAGTGCTTGGCATGGACTTTTGTCATGGTGGCAGGCTAAAAGCCCAACACATCAGGCTGACAAAAGCTGGTGCAAATAATACAAGAAGCAAACCCCTTGTTTGGAACTTTGTCAGGGAATATTACTGCCAGGCAGATCAAGAACCTCTTTGTAGAACAAAACAGGATTCATCCCATTGAGGGCAATAGCATGGCATGGTTTAATGTTCCTGCCTATCCCTGTATACCTGCTTAGTTGTTCTTCTTACAGCTCTATGATACTTTTAGCCATTTGAACAGCTTCCAATGGTTATTACTGTTAGCCATAAAAATGTTCATGACCAATGTTTATTTTTTATTGGATTCTTGGAGACTTAGCCAAGCTTTATATAGTGTAAAGTGGAAGAAGCTCACAAAATCATAGAATTATTAAATTGGAAGAAAGTATAAAGGATCATCTTCTAATCCAACTCTGGTGGGATATGGAAGAGGGACATTTATAGATATTGGGGAAACCATCTTCTACTCCTACCCATTCCTGTGTTAACTTTGTGGCTACAAAAGCAAACCTGTGAAGTGACCAGTCTTACCTCAACAAGCCCTTGTAGGATCCTCACAAAGATTACACAGCCAAAATGGACCCGAGCAGCTGAAGGAATGAGCATGTTCAAAGTAGAGGTTGCCACAATGGCAAAGCCAAAAACTCTGCAACCAATAGAAGAGGGAGTTAGCAGCATTAGCAGCAAAGGGCGCTGTTTACTTTGTACACAGAATTTCTATTGCATTGTTCTCCTAAGAAGATGTTCTAGTTTAGAGTGTCCCTTTTCACTCCTCCAAGCAATCAATCCAGGGGTGGTATTCAGCCAGTTCTGACAGGTTCTGGAGAACTGGTAGCAGAAATTTTGAGTAGTTCGGAGAACCGGTAAATACCACCTCTGATTGGTCCTGAGCCATACCACGCCCACCAAGCCACGGCCACAGAACCGGTAGTAAAAAAAATTGAATACCACCATTGAATACATCTCTGCAAAAGTGAAGCCAACAATCATGGTAAAGACCAAGAAACTGCTGAGTAGATCAGATCCTTGGAACCTCTTCAGATAAGGAGGGGATGGGAGACCACAGGAAACAATTTTCCATAGGTTTAAGCAGAAGGAGACGATGAGATCAATAATCTTTCTTACAACTGCAGTAGAGCTTTTTAAAGGACACTAAATTTGCAAGTCTCACTTTCTAATCAGTTTTGGAAATTGCCTATTGACCATTTTAAAACTCTTAGGGGTCTTCAGGAATAATAAGTGTGAAAAGTCACCACATGATATGTGGTATAAGCTTAAGAAATTAAAGGATTTGAAATAAACAGCAAAAAGCTAAATACAATTTTGGTATAAGAAAGTTATAAATGAATTAAGCATCCAAATACATTTAAAATATTGATTTTTGCTACAAGATTTTGGAAATAATTATAAAATAAATAACTTGTCGTGGGAAACAAACTTATTTTAGACATCTTGTAAGTCATAACAAAGCCAGTTTTATTATTTTAGAAACTGGGCACTAGAGGGCGGTAGAAATTCTAAGGAAAAGGGGAAAAAATACAACTCTGTTCTTGCCAGTTTGGTCTAGTGGTTAGGATACTGGCCAGAAAGTAGGAGACCATGAGTTCTAGTCCTACCTTAGGCATAAAAGTTGGCTGGGTGACTTTGGGCCACTCATTCTCAGCTTAATTCATCTGACATGCGGAGAAAAGAGGAGTGGGAAGGAGTATTAAATATATTTGCTGCCTCGAGTTATGTATATAAAAATAGAAGTGGGATAATAAATAAATAATAGTAAGACTTACAAAATGACACAAAACCATATAACATTGAAAACATTAAAGGACATTTCATTTCTTTGAAGAATGGAGCTAGAAATTAGTAACTACAACTTCAACACTGTCAGTAATGATATCCATTTCTATCTGTAGATTATGTCCAAAAGATGTTAATGAATGAATGACAGATGTGGAACAAATTTTATCTGACAAGACAGAAAAAGTACTGAAATTACAATAGTTACCAAAGATAGACCAAGAGAATGATTTGGAAAAGGATTCTTTATTGGATATACAAAAGAAGCTGGCTGAAGTTATAAAAAGTAAAAGGAAATACAAATGATGCACCAAGAGAATGACCTGGAAAATATTTTCTTATCAGATCAACAAACGAAGCTTATTAAAGCCTTAAAGAAATCTGTGCAATGGAATAAAGAAAAATTGAAGAGAAATCCTATGGCAATATTTGAATGAATTAAAGGTTAAGGTTGTTAGAAGTAAAAGGAAGTAACTAAAATAAAAGTAAAATAAAAGAAGTAAAATATAAAGTTGATTTATTTGGTCAAGGATAAAATAATCTTTTTTGTTTTGCAAAGTTTTGGCAACTGTTTAATGGATATTTTTCCTGACACCAGCATTAAAAAGTTAATTTTTATGAATTTGCTTATAGATAAGGGATGGGATATCGGATGAAAAGATATCTATAAACTTAGAAAAGAAGAATTACTAAATTTATTCTACTTGTGATAAAGATTGGAAATTGTTTCTTTATATTTTTTCTTTTTTTAATCATATTATTTTTTTTCTTGCACTTTTTGATCTTTTTTTCTCCTCTTTCAGTTTGTATTAGTATTTACTACTGTAATTAAAATTCTTTGTAAAATTATATTATAATTTATAATATATGTTTATATCCTAAGCATAGCATAATATTACAGAGATCTTCTTGATTCTCATCTTGATGATATTCAAGAAGCTAGTAAAGATCTGACTATTCTCCCAGGGCCAGAGTCAAGGTTGACCCTGTATTGAATGAATTTTCTTTGGTTATATGTTGTTTTGGGAGCTGACATATTGGTATCTCCATCCATGAACTAGACCAGGGTGTCCAATTTCATTGAAGGACCACATCAGCATTGTGACTGCCCTCGGGGGGACGGTGTTTGTGGCCAGCTCAACGTTGCTCACATCAGGGACGGGCCCTGTGGGAGATTGGGCATGGCTGGGGGGGATAGAGGGCAGTGGTGGGATTCAAATAATTGAACAATCACTTCTGCCCTAATGACCAGCTGGGTAGGCATGGCTGGGTGATCATGTAACCTGGTGAACCTCAGGCGACAGTAAGTCTGGCGTACTGCCAAGAACCTTTAGCTGTTCTATGGGTTACCCAAGAGGCAGTTTCTGTAAGTAGGGCAATAAAGATTAGGCTAGAAACAACACCAGAATGTTTCCTTCCCACCTTCTTTACAGGATTAACCCTGTAAAGTGGAAAAAAACAAAAGGAGATTTCTTCCAACAACCGGTTCTCCGAACTGCTTAGAAAGTTAACAACCGATTTTCGCAAATAGGTGCGAACCTGTTAAATCCCACCACTGGACACACTCAACATAGGAATGGAACATTAAAAGGGAGGATGAACAATCACCATTAGGAATGAGCAAACCTATTTCACTCTGAATATAATTTTCCTGATTATACATTGATTTCAGTCTGTTCCAATTGGACCCAATTAAAACAAAGACAGCATAAACATTAATATACCTTGTACTGTTTCATGTGCACTTCCCCTAATAAATCTACTTTATATGCACTTTCTCTAAGCAATTTCTACTCACAGAAAACATTTTTGTTCAATCATCCCCCACAGGGAAAGCACAGGTAACCTGCGTCCTCCAGATACTACAACCTCTTGCCATTGGCCATCAAAATTGAGTGCCTTGGAGATTGGTTCAAATCACCTGCAAATCACCTGTCTATCCCTGTTCTTTCAGGGCAGTCTTGTTTTTTATTGCCTTTGAACAAAAATGAATATGTTGCCTAAATTCTGGAAGAAATAAGATTTTGTAAAGATTCACAAGGTGCAGTTTGCACAATCAGAAGGAACAATTTTTCTCTCTTACCCTAATCAAGTTATAACAGGTTAAATCAAATCTGTACAATATGCAGTCCACCAAACTGAAAGAAAGTACATGGCATCCGGTTAATCGTTAAATTATCATAATCAAATGTTCATTATTGTTATTGAGCTCTTGATAAATTGCCATCCTAGATTGCCAAAGACTGGTGATGAAGATCTGATGGAGTCCAAATTGAGCAGTTTGAGATAGAATTAGGATAGTTATTAAAAAGTGGATTGTCATATTCAATCATTTTATTAGTTTCAGTGTAAAGCCCTGAAAAGCTTCAAGAATTCAAGCAGCTGCTTAATTTCTAAGCATATGAAAGTCTATTGCAAAAAACCAGGTGCCTGGATTTAAGATGATTTAGTGCTACTGGAACCATATCATAATAAAAGAAACCAATGGAACTTAAAAACCCAGATTAACTTAATATTTTTAGCTGGAGTGCGGATCAATTTCGAAGGTTCAGCCAAGTGTATTGCTATTTATATGTTGAAAGCTGAGCTTGAAGAGAATGGCTTCCCTAAATGGCTCATTCTCAGCATTTTTCTTTCTGAATGGGACTACGCTATGGGCAAGAATGCCTACTGCTATTTTCAGTTGTGGAAGCCTTTCTACAAGTCAGTCCTATAACTAAGATAGAATAAACCAAGAATCCAAAATGAATTACAGGTAGTTTTCTACTTAACTATTGAGCTGAAGATTTCTGTTGCTAAGTGAAGCATTTGTTTGAAGCGCATTTTGCCCCATTTAATGAACTTTCTTTGCAGTAGTTGTTAAGCGAATCACTGCAGTTGTTAAGTTAGTAACACGGTTGTTAAGTGAATCTGGCTTTCCCACTGACTTTGCTTTTAAGGTCACAAAAGGTGATCACGTGACTCAAGGACACTACAACCATCAAGAATATGAATCAATTGCCAAGTATCTGAATTTTGATCATGTGAAATGCTGAAACAGTTATAAATGTGAAAAATGGTCATAAGTCACCATTCAAGTTGTAACGGTCACTAAATGAACTGGTTGTGAGTCGAGGAATACCTGTAGTTATTCCTATGATTATCCCAGTGTGAGAATAACTTATTTGCAAACTGGAATTTTCATTACGGGAGTGACTTGAAGAGTTTCCAGAAGAGAATATATGGCAAAATATTTGACCCTGAGAAAGACTCAAACATGTTTAAATGCTGATTGTTCTGCAAAGCCATTCCTTCTTTGCATCTGTAAAGACTACAATGCTCACTCAAGTGCAAATTTAAAGTAGTGTCATTCTGAAATCAGTACTTGAAATGTAATATAATTTGGACCCTAGATTCTAAAATATGCATACACAAACATCCTTTCCAACAAACTCTTTAAAATTCTATTGCAGTAAATTTTAAGGAATAAACATGAAGTCATGAAGGATTGATCTAGCTTTGAGGCTTAACACACTCACCACTTTCTATTAAAAAAATAAACCCACAATCGCAATGCTTCCAAGAAATTGACATGCTCCTGCAGAAAACACCAGGATGTAACCATTGTTGATGTGAAGTATAAACCACCACAAAGCTACAGCCACTCAAATCTTTTGCAGCAAGCATGCTCCTTATTTCAAGACCCCCTATAAAACAATGCAGAATGGATTAATCTGAGCATGTCAGATTGGAGTGAGATCAAAGGGAACCATAAAAGTATTTGCTAAATAGGCAGGATTGGAAGGTGTTTTCTAACCTTTTGCCTTGAGAAGCTTAATTCATCCAGCCAACCATCACATATTTAAGAAAGGGGAAGAAATCTTTTTCAGGTGTTACTTCTCCTCTTATGAGAGCTCTGGTGAAGGCATGTCTCCTGCTGACATCACTGAGATGACATCATTCAAATGGGAGAAAGAGGCGTTATTCCATTTAGAAAGTTTACATATTCACTCCTTACTAAGGAGTGAAGTCCAATTCATGTGGAAGGTGAAGGCCTTCAGTGACTATTGGATGTATCAGTGATCTTCATACAAATTACAGCACCAATAGTGTGATTGTGCCAAAATGCTTTGCACGTGTGGCTATATCTACTGTTTCTGTTCACACGTAACTAATAAGCATTGCATTGGTGATCATATGAACAAATGTTAAACCCACACTGATGTAGCTATCACCAAGTTATGAACAGCAGACATGTATCTCACTATATTCTCAGTGGGATTCTTTCCAATTGAATATTTACAGGTTATTAAATCTGAAGGAAATAAAAACCCCTCTTATTTAATGAGTTTCTATAGATCAGAAAAGTTGAAACTAATAAACCAGCTAACATTGGATGTCAGTTTTCTTTCCTGCCAGAGGCTCAGATCTGATGTATTTTTGCCATGCTCACTATTCAACTATCAGTCAGTTCTTCTATAGCAAAATAATATATTGAGGCAATAAATATTCGTTAATTTAAGACATGTGAAGATTACATTGTGAAGGGCAAAGAACTGCATAATTTTGTATGCTATTGCTTAATAAACTTTCAGAGTAGGAGTATGTGCAATAAATTGATCAGTTGAACAAAAGCATCATGTTAATATAATTGGAATGTACTCCGCTCAGAATATTTTATTTTGGGAGGTATTCATGTTTTTCTTTACTGAGATTTGATTAATACTGAGGACAGACAATAGAAGAAAGATTTGAAATATATGAAGCCCTTTCAAGGTACATTTTCTGTAGTTAACAACAACAAAGAAGTCAAACCAAGTAGGGCTTGTGATCAGTTTGAATTTCAAGCAACTCAGCAACAACCTCTTTGTGGCTTTGCAAAGAACTATCATTAATGAACAGCTTATTATCGTCTGGAATCTATACTCACTTTTCTTTGTTTTCCTGAAGAATATTCTGGGCAGGCAGAGAACAGAGCAGCACACAATAGCTGTGTAATATGTGGGAGTCCAAAGCTGAAATGATTCATAAATCACTTAAGCAAAGTAGGCCCAAGGAAGAAAAAGGATTATTACGCTGGAGTAATTGTACAGAAGAGTTCAAGTATTATTCCAAAGTAACATATACAAAAACATAATTATATTGTATTCAATCTGATTCATAGATTACTCAATCCCCACACCAAAACGATTTGGCTTAGTTCTATCTAAAGATACAGTTCTACATATTTACCTCAGGATAAATCTCACTGAAATAGACCGTATTGTATCTGACTGTAGATGCATAGCAGAAAGGCTGCAATCCTGGGTCCGCTTACCTGAGAGTCCATTGGAGACAAGAGGGACTTACTTTTGAGTAAAAAGACAGAGTAAATCTATATATAGAAACATGAGAATTCCAACCCACAGCTGAATTATTGTGGTTATGTTGTTGTTTTCGTTACTATTATTATTGGGTTTTTTGAGAGGTATGGATTGTGAGAATAGATTAAGTCTCTCGCCCCCAGTTCCCCTCAAGCACCCCACTATAACTGGAGAAATAAGCAGTAGCACAGTCCTATGCAAGTTTATTCAGAAATAATAGTCCCAAAGAATGCATATGGGATTAAAGTAATTTTTTAGATCACTGAGACATGGCTGCCTTCCAAGCAGAAGAAAACATTTAAGAAACCACTAAGAACATTATCAAGTGAAGTACAAGTTAAAATCTTGAGTGAATAATTAAAAAGGAAACCATATTCTCTCTCTTCCAATGAGTTTAACAGAACAACTTTTTAAGGCCTGTTCGGCCCACCACACTATTTAGTTTAACCCTTTCTATGGTGTGCCTTGTAATTTTTGACCCAGTACAAGATTGCTTTCCCCAATCGCGCCCTGACTAAAACACCTAGAATTTACATTCAGGAGAATTTAAGAGGTACCGAATTAGGAATTCTAAAAGCAGCAGTGCCAAGATCTGGGATGGCCATGTACAAAATATTTATATTTCATAGGGCATAATCACAAGAAGCAACAAACCCATTGCCTTCATGTGGGGGTGTTTCTGAATAAATAGGTATGGAATTGCAGTTTTAGGGTCTTTTTAATCTGCATCCCTTGGTCCCTTGGATGAAACATAGGATTGGCTTAATGAAATTCTATGCCCCAACTTCCCAATTTTAGCCACACCGTGCCTGTGAAGTCTAAAACCAAAACAACAGAAAGGAAGGAGAGCATTACAAAGGGACTAAATTCTCTTCACTACTCTTGAAATTCCAGTGCGGTTCCAGGATACAGAATAGATCCAACTTCTTCTGCAGTAATTGATAGCAAGATGGGAATTACGTAAATTTAATAAGTAAGTAAATAAATAAGTAACCATGTTTATCACAAGGTCATTTGCAGGAATGCTGAAACATGATATCATTATGTAAACACTGTGACTTTTCTACATGTAAATATTGTAATTATTGTATAGGATAAAAGTTCAATCAACACAGCATTTATGTGCCAATGTTACCACCGATGTGCTGTCATTTTGGCATCAGGCAATTCTAAATAATACCACATAGCTTTACCATAAAGTAAAATCTTCACAAACAGGAGACTTTGTTAATTGCTGAAGGTGGGGAAGGCAATAAAATTATTATAATTATGTAATAAAATAAAAGCATTTCTTGGTGACCTTATTATATCCATATAATAAGCAATTTGGCAATTCTTTCAGATTCAGAATTTGGCAATTCTTTCAGATTCTTAAACAATTCCTTAGCCTAACCCAAGATCTCCTGATGGTCACCCATCCAAATACTAACCAACCGCATTCTGCTTAGCTTTTTCAAGATCAGTCAAGGTCACTGAGGAAATTCTACAGACACCAATATAGCCTAATTTAAAGGAAGTTTTGCTGTTTTAACCATGCAATGGCCTAAGCACAGCCTTTCACAATCTAATACCATCCAAAGAGATTAAGAAAGACTGTAATTGTCCTGGGACTGTAATTGTCCTGGTGGCAACAGTTGCAGAGTCAGATCCAGGACCAAAACCGTATTGTGAAATCCTATAGATGCTTACTCAGAAAACAAGCCCAGGTAAGTTGCATCAGATGGGCCATTTTTTTCCTCACAATTCTACTGCATGTTTATATCAGCCTAACACTCTTGAAACTGATAAAAGAGCCTTTCAGGAAAGAGATTTTAAAAACCCTAGTGAGTAATTCTATGACAAGATTTATCATCCTATAAAATTGCCATGCTGTAAAGAAGCAACTGCACTCCCTCTGGATAAAGTGCACTTCAAAGCAGCAACGCCAAGGGCAACTGCAGCCAAAATAACAGAAGGGCACCAGGTTGCTCTCCCTCCCAATCAACACCCCATCAAAAGTTCTTGCACACTCAAAACAGGCAGGAACCCCTCCCCAACCAAAAAAAACTAATCTCAGTTTTTACCTTAACAAAAAATTCGTCATGGTTCCTAGAAATTAAAAGCCAGGAATGTTGTTGGGGTTTTTTTTAGGAGAAAAAAAGGGGTGGTGTAATTTTTTTTTAAAACATTTTTTTTATTTAAGCAGGATGGGAAGTAGGATGAACATGGAGTGCCTTTGTCCACAGACTTTGCTCATCGCGTGGCCGATCCCACCCTTCTCCCCCCCGCCCTCCGGGCCGTCGGGATCATGGTGACGGCGATCCCGGTTCGCGGGAGGCGAACCAACTTCCGGCCAAGGCCAAGGGAAGGACAGCCGCTGGTTTCGTTTGCAAGGTGGCCGTGGTTTTCCCTCCACGGGAAAGACCGGAGGAGGAGAAAAGGCGGAAGAAGCCGAGCAACCAAGCGGCGTTGCGAGTCCGCGGGGAGGACGGGCGGTGCTTGCCGATCGGGCCACGGCCGGTCTCCCTTCTCCCCGCTCGCGCTTTTTATTCTTTGCCATCATCCACGATCGCCAGCTCTTGGATCACCCTCAGTTTACCGCTGGCATCGATCCTGCGCTTCTCCCTAATGAGGTCCTCCAAGCTTTGGAACCGCACCGTGTGGCCCTTGTTGTCCGCCAGGTGGATCTTGAGATAGTATTGCTGCTGAGGCTGAGAGCCCGAGGCCGGCTGGAGCTCGCCGCCCGCTTTGAACTCCCGTTTGCCGAAGCGGCACCAAGCGGCGAAGCTCTCCGAGTTCGTCCAGCAGATCTCGTGGCTCTTTAAGCCCAGGTGGCTGCAGGCGTTCTGCACTACCAGCTCGGCCACGAGGGGGCGGAAGCGGTACCAGCTACTCACCACCCGGCCCACGTTGCCGGCGGCCGCCTCGTACAAGCTGTCCTGCCGAATCTGGTCCTGGTGCAAGTGGATGATCTGAGCGTTGCCCACATAGACTGCCCACTGCGGGGGCGGCGGCGGGTGTTCGGACGGCCCCAGGTAGAGCAGCTCCAGCAGGTCTCCCGGCTTGCACAGGGCAGGCAGGGAAGACGCCGGACAGACGCTCAAATCTCCAGTCTGGGAGTCCCCGCTCACTTTGGCGAAGATGCATTCCTGACCGCGGAAGGCGGAGAACTGGGTCTCGCTCAGCACTAGCTGCGGCGCGTGGTGGTGGTGGTGGCGGGTGGGGGACTCTTGGGCCGGGCTGCTCGAGCCCTTCACGCAGTATTTGTCCGGCTGCCCTCGCTCGTCCAGATCCTCCTCCTCGTCGGAGAAGAAGTAAGCCACTCCGACGCGCAGCTCGTCTTTTTCGATCCCCGAGGGGTCCCCGGTCGGCAGCTCGCTGTAACTCAGGTGAGTGATGCGATCCAGTTGATTTCCCATCAATGACAGGGCGCGGCGAGAGCAGGAATCGCCGGATCTGCGAGACAGCACACGGGGGGAAAGAGAGAGAAGAGCGGGAGATTATTAACGCCACGAGGGGTGCCGGGGGAGCATAACAATGAGCGCGCGCACACGGCACGAAAAGGGGCGCAAACTGAGAGGAGATCCGGTTGTGTCTCAGCGCCCCATCTTGGCCAAGGAAGAGAAAAATAAAACTGCCGCCGACCGATCCTTCTTGCTTCCCTCCCTAACACGCCCACCCTTTCGCCCGACCCGATCCTTAAGACGGGCAGGGGGATGGTTCCTGGTCGCCAGAGGTTGCGAGAACCCACCTGAGCTGCCTTGTTTGCCACCCTCTCCCCGATCCGTTGCCGGCTCTCCTAGGAGACCTGGCGGTGCACAAAGGAAAAAAGAGAGGGAGGTCGCCTATTTGGGACGGCACCCAAAGGCTCTTCCCTCCCCCCAAAGAATCAAAGCCACATCGGGCTGGGTTTGAGATGTCCCGGCGAGAGCTTCCTCCCGCCCTTTCGCTTTGTCTCCAGTTGCCGTTTCTCCGCGTCTCCCGTTTCCTTCTCCAAAGCAGCAGCAGCGGCGGCGGCGGCGGCGGCCACTTCTCGCGGAGAAGTCAGGGAGCTTCCAAGCCGCCACCGCTGCCGCTCTCAGGCTTTATCACGCACGCTTCTGCACCCCAGTTCGGTCGTGCCTCCTAGCCCGGAAAATAAAAAATTCCCCCAGTCGCGGGCAAGTAAAACCTGTCCCGCTGGCGGCCTTCCCATTAAAGGAAAAAGCATTAGACGCGACGCGATGCAAGGTGGGAAGGATCCGAGCCGACGACAGCTGCGTACCCGGAATCGCCCAGATGCCGACCAAGCCCCCGAACTCCTTTTAAAGTCCTTTGGTCGCCATGGGGGGCTGCCGCCGAGGAAGCCGAGGAGTGGAGCCGGGTGGCCCCTCAGCAGGACCCGCCGCCGTCCAAGCGCTGGCGACCCCCCCAGCCCCGAGTGTCCGTGTCTCTCGCTTCGTGCACCCTTCACCTGCGCCGTCCGGCTCGGTTCTGGGCTCCCCTCAGCAGCGCCGGCGAGTCTAAAGTAACAGATACTCCTGATGCCAAGGCCCGCCCCCGGGTCGCGCTCATTGGCTGCTCGCCTCTGCGCTTGGGAAGCTCGAGCCATCCTCCGGGATGTCAATCACGGGAGCTCCAAGGGTGGGATTCCAGACGCCCGCCGTCTGCTCTCTCTCCGCCTGAGGCGGGCGAGACCCCGGCCGGCCTCTTCTGCCTGGCGTGCCCGGCTCCTTTGGCGGGGTTTGAGGCGGCGGCTGCGCTGGTGGCAAACAGCCGCCCTAGGAAGGGAAACCCAGGGCTCACCCCCGACCCCACCCCTCCCCTCCCCAGCCGGTACCCACCAGGTAATGCATAACCGTGCCATTAATCGCGCTACATTCGCCTATTATTATCATTATCATCATCTCTTTTATTCATTAAACATGAAACTCAGTCAACTGAACATTTAAAAATGTATCACAAATACCTATTATTATTATTATTATTATTATTATTATTATTATTATTATTATTATTGTCAATAACAGTAACAATAAATAATAATCACACAGTCAGCCAGATGTTCAGACTGGGT
>JAOYMU010000192.1:6524752-6538814 GCA_025802295.1 Psammodynastes pulverulentus | reverse complement strand
GATCCCACATATCTCTCTCTCTCTCTCTCTCTCTCTCTCTCTCTCTCTCTCTCCCTCTCTCTCCCTCTCTCTCATCTCTCTCTCATCTCTCTTTCCAGAGCTCTAGTCACAGGACTGGCCCATTGGTCAGCCTAGAGCAGTTCCTCCATCTGGGTACACTGCGGACCACTAAAATTTTCTCGCAGAGCACCAGTGGTCCCTGGACCACTGGTTGGAGACCACTGTGTTAGAGGATGTTTTTGAATGGTTCCATCTGGCTTGGGTGCAACATTACATAATTACACCCAAGACTTACCTGAGACTTAGTAGTAAGTGAAAAAAAACTATGCTCAGCAAGACATTAGAGCAGTGTTTCTCAGCCTCAGACACCTTTATATGTGTGGACATCAGCTCCCAGAATTTCCCAACCAGCATCTACACATCTTAAAGTAGCTAAAGTTGAGAAGCACTAAGGCGTACAACTATTGGATATGAACCAATTTTGCAGGGTGAGCAGCATATTCTAACAATTAACTTTGCCAACTGATTTCTCCCTGAAAAAGATGTTATCTATTTATTTTAATCCAGACCCCTCAGTCATCTGCTGTTTTGCAGAAAAATCAAGTTGTAGAGTCTTGCTGTTCCTTACCAACATCTGATTCCTATAATTTCAACTGTTGACCTGATAGCTCTCAGTTGCAGGATCAGACATGTAAATCTCAATAGGTCTCTCTCTCTGTATCTCTGACTCTGTCTCTGTCTCTTTCTCTGTCTCTCCCCACCCTCCCGCTCTCCCTCTCTCCCACAGAGAGTCTTTTTTTATGCATAGTTAATTGTTTTTTTTCCTACTTTGTGATGGGTTCATGTATGTCAGGGCTGTCAAACTCACGGCCCACGGGGCGGATAAGTCACATGCTGGCCACACCCATGCCCAGTTTAGCTAAGGGTAAAAAACCACGATACGTCACATTACGTCACCTTGATGACACAAGTTCAACACCCCTGATGTATGTGGAACCAGCTTCTGAAACATGAGTGCTCTTCAAAATATGGGCACCAATATCACCCCAGTGCCCTGCTCCTATGAGCTTTTGTGTCAGTCTGTCTCAATCTTTCTTGTATCTCATGTGCTTTGCTTCATTCTGCAAATCATTACTTGGCTTTTAAATAGATTTTGCTACCTTTTGAAAAAACTTGATTATGCCCAAATTGACATATATTACCACTTTGCTGATAGGTTAGTAGACCAAATTAAGCAGGTGGAATTTTATTGATGCAGTAGAAAATTCTGAAAGATATATGTAACTCTGTTGTTAAAATCAAAAAGCCTTTTGTTTTTCTTCCTTCCTTCCTTTAGAATACATAATTGCTAATTGTTAACTAATCTGGTTCCAAATGAACATTCTTAAATGTTTCCTACTTAAATGAATGTTTCTTAAAAATGTTTAACAGTGGGTTTTATTTTTCTAATTTATCCATACCATTTGTGTAATGTTTTTCTAAAGACTCAGTATAATCTACAATTAAAATCACAAAACAAATACAAAAACAAAATATTTAACAACAATTCAGGTTTGAACTCCAACAGTCTGGCTTTACTCCATGGATCTGAATACGTCTCTTATTTAGAATAGGAAATTTGTGAATACATAATTGGATTCCTGGCTATATTTCTGCAAATGGCGTCCATGAAAAATCAAGGGCAAGCCACAGGCTATGTGTTGCTTCCTTTTTTTAAATGCCCCACAGCAGAAAATTGCCAAACAATACAAACACACACACAACATCACAGCATTGATCTTTTGGGTTTTTAAAAAAAAAATAGGTAAAGTGTATGCATGTTAAGATTCTGATATGCATATCAAATTGGTTTTACTGAAATGTTTTTTTTTTAAATCTGCAAAATGATTGCTCACCCCTGCTTGAAGGAATGATTCTTGGTTTCCAGCTGATTCTCTACAAGGTTTTGAACTATTTAACGGTCTGGAAAACTAAGATGTAAAGACACCTATGAAGGAATGGCAAAACTTTAGTTCAGAAAGAGAAGTGCACAGATTAGAACAAATAGGATATCACTTGAATTATTGCACTGGCTCAAACTAATCTGTATATGCCAGAAGCTAAAATCTCTCTGAGAGTAGATAATATCTTCTTACCTTGTAAAATGGTGTGGGAAAGCATATGGAAGATTACCTTCTCCTCTGATCATCTGCTTTCTATCTGAATCTCCTCCAGTCATTTATTTCAATGCTTATTTAGTGATAAGTGATTGTAATTTTATAGTTTTACAGGAAGCTGCTGTTTAACCATCCTGTTTGTGTAGATCTCATTAATCAACATGGTAAAAAGGGTAACCAGGATAGTCTATATATAATTATTGAAATTATCTTCATCTCTGCTTACACATACATAGATATATGTGTATGGTAATATATACATGGATAATATCGGCACAGATATGGACAGGTGGGCATCTCCATAACGGATAACTAAAAGTCCTATTTTAACTTTTTTTTAAAAAAAGTTCAAGCAAACTTCTCAGAATCTTTGTTACTGTTTTTGATAAAGCTGTTGCAACACAAATACTTCTTTGCAATACAAATAGTCCTCATTTATTGAGTTTTGGTTGTGGTGAAATGGCTGTGTGTGTGAGAGAGAGAGGGGGGAGAGAGTGAAAGGGAGAAGAGGAGAGAGGGTGAAAGAGAGAGAGGAGAGAGAGTGAAAGAGAGGAGAGGAGAAAAAGAGAGAGGAGAGAGTGAAAGAGAGGAGAAAGAGAGAGAGAGGAGAGAGAGAGTGAAAGAGGAGAGGAGAAAGAGAGAGAGGGGGGAGAGAGAGTGAAAGAGAGAGAGAATAGAGTGAAAGAGAAAGAGGAGAGAGAGAGTGAAAGAGAGGAGAAAGAGAGGGGAGAGAGAGTGAAAGAGAGAGAGGAGAGAGAGAGTGAAAGAGGAGAGGAAAAAGAGAGGAGAGAGAGAGAGTGAAAGATAAGAGAGGAGAAAGAGAGAGAGAGGAGAGAGAGACAGTGAAAGGGAGGAGAGGAGAGAGAGAGAGAGAGAGAGTGGAAAGGAGAGGAGAGGTTGCATTTACAACTGGTTGTGGTATATGTTGCGACTACATTATCATGATTTGCAACCTTCCCCGGCCTTTGACAAATGAAATCAGGGGGGGAAGCCAAATTTGCTTAACCACCATGTGATTCACTTAACAACCACATTATGGGCTTAATGACTGGTGATTTGCTTAAAGTTGCTTTGTCCAACTGTGATCAAAGTGGTCGCAAACTGGGTGTGGTCATGGGATGACTTGCTTAATGACCACATCACTTAGTGAATGAAATGCCAGTCGCAGTTGTAGTTGTAAATGGAGGCTGAGAGAGGAAAGCAAATTTGAGTAAACTACCTTTTACGTTAACATGTTCTTGACACTTTTTTCCATCATGCAGGGCAGAGAAATTGTTTAAACAAGGTGTCTCCTCCTGCGTTTCTCCACAGTATAGCTCTGTGATCTTAATTAGTTGAAGAGAACTCTCTTCAAGCAGCTGCTGCTTGAAACTGACCAGACTTTAATCAGTTTCACACTTTGTTGTCCTAAATGTATCCATTAGTCAAGTTTTTTTAATTACCATTTATTAGCAACGTATTTATGAATGGTCAATGGCCGAGACAGTTGTTAAATGAGGGCGGCCTGCAAATGTAAGTAATGAAGTGGTTTGGACAGACTTGCTTTTTAAGGTTTGGGGGAAAAAAGAGAAGTGTCTCGGACATTTAAAGTAATAACAATTTCAGTCTTATTTTGCAGAGCGCAATGTGGTTGTTTTGATGGAGGAATGCAGAGCGGAATTTTAAAGTTCATGAGCTATGACTGAATACGGTTTATTCAATCTAGGTTGTGCTGGTCAGTTTCTGCGCTTAGGAGCATTTATCCTGAGATAGGCTATTTGCAAAAGAGTTGTAGGCAGTGTTAGCCTAAGACATCTTGCAATCGGATGTGTAACTTCTTACAATCCACTTTAGCAAAAGGCCAGCATTTTAAGGAATACTTTTTATCAGACAAAGTGCCAGTTCCTGCCTTTAATCTTTTGCACCCCAAAAAATCACTTTCTCTCTGATACATGGCAACGCTGACCTAGTCATGCGGAAGCCTTTACGTCCATGCTTATTCACAATATCACCTTTCCAGATTCCAAAGGTACTTTTTTTCTCTGTGGTGCTTCCACCATTTTAAGAATAAGAAATATTTCCCTAGATTAATATGCAAAAGACTGGCCAATTATTTAAAAAAAAAAACCAACTTGATACTGGTATTGGTTTGGAGTTCTCGTATTGGTTTGGAGTTCTCAGGAAAGAGATTCTGGGAGTAAATCTGTAAATAATTAATTCCAATTCACAGCAGCGGTGAAGTATGCAAAATCCAAGCTATGGATTACTAGAGAAGGAATTGAAAATACCCTGGCAAATAGGTGTAGTAGAGCTGAACTCCTGTAACAAATTTCAGCCATCTCATTTCAGAAATGGACAGCCTTAATGCCAGAGAGGATAAGAAGAAGAAAAAAGTGAGATTGGTAAAGATGCTGGTATATGATTCATGTCAAGGAGCTGTTGTCATGGTGAAAGTGAAGAAGGGACCTTGGAGATCATTTAGTCCAACCCTTTGCTTAAGCAGGAGACCCTATACCAGTGATGGCTAAACTTTTTGGTGCCAAGTGCCCAAAGCGTGCATGCACAATCCCAAAATGCAATGTGAGTGCCCCTGTGGATGCGCCCTCTGCATCCACGTTCATCCTCACACATGCTCCCTGCCCCTCCCAGCCCATTTTTGGGTTCCAGGTTGATGCAGGAGGCCTCCCAGCCCCCAAAATGCAATGTGAGTGCCCCTCGCAATGCGCAGCAGAGACCTGAAAACCAGCTGGCCGGTGGGAGACACGCACACATGCACAGTGGAGCTGGGCTGGAGCGACGGCTGGCATGCCTACAGAGAGGGCTCTGCATGCCACCTGTGGCACGTGTGTCATAGGTTCGCCATCATGGCCCTATACCATTCCAGACAAACAGCCATCCAATCTTTTTTTAAAAACTTACAGTGTTTGAGCAGCCATAACTTCTGGAGGAAAGTCATTCCGTCTGCTTAATTGTTCTCACTGCTTCCTAATGCCACTGTCAGGAATTTTCTCCTTAGTTTCAGGTTGCTTCTCTCCTTGATTGGTTTCCATCCATTGTTTCTTGTCCTGCTCTGTGGTGCTTTGGAAAATAGGTTGAGCTCCCCCCTTCTTTGTGGGAGCCCTTCAAATGTTGGAATACAGTTTGTTCTATTTTTCTTAACTTTAAAATGGGGGTTCATAAATGGAAATGTAATAGGGAATATGTTTAGAATGGAAGTGAGGAAACATTCTTTTTCTTCAGTGACACCTTGATATTTTAGGACAAGGGTGTCAAATTTATGGCCCATGGGCTGGATATGTCATGTGCTGGCCCCGCCCCCACCCAGTTTAACGAAGGGGAAAAAAGTCCTGATACGTCACAGGATGCCGCCATGGCAACGTGTGTTTGACACCCCTGCTTTAGGAAATTCATTCTCTAAAGAAATGTTGTTGAACAGGCATCACTTACATACTAATGAAGCAATAAACCCCATGGACTATGTAATATGGTGGCAGGTTCCTTGAAATTGCTTCTGAGCCAGATAACAAGGATAGTGTTTTAATGGCATGTCATGATAGCAGATAGTTTGGGTGTGGAGAAGGACAGAGTTGCCTCTACTACAGGATGTCATTTATTCCGAGAAATAGATTTCTTTGATCATTTTGGTCCTAGCATAGATAAACAGTTTATAGTCATGTAAAACTAAGTTTACTTTGGACCAGGCAAATGCGATCTGTGTGGGGTGGCTTAGGAAGACTGTGCGTAATGTCTCAGCAACACTCCTAAATAAGAAACAAAATAAAATAGAATATAAAATAGAATAAAATAATAGAATAAAATAAGAAATTGGTTGCCTGGTGCCTTCTCCATCCAAGGAAAATAAATTTTAGTTTCTTTGTCTTTCCTCCCACCCCTGCCCCATCCTTCATTTATATTCATTCTCGCCCAAAACAACATTGGAACTATGAAATTATGTTTCCCCATCAAATATTTTCCAAACTTGTTGTCCTTCTTATCCAATTCCTCGTTTAAATAACAAGCTCAAACAATGGAACAATGTTTGAACTCAATACTGGATTTATTTCGTCCAGTCCAATGGACTGGAAATAAGTAATTATTCAAAGAATGAACCAAAATTAATTTTTTGAGTCAATACAAACTTGGTATTAACATGCTCTAATATGAAATGAACAAATGGGTAAAAACAAAAACAAGGTTCTTTTTGACAGAATAAAGCATAAATGATTTAGAAATAGTATTATATTAATTAGAAATTATGATGAAAATATATTGTACAAAAAATGGGAATGAACAGTATGCCTTTTTCTCCCAATGTCATATACAATTAATAACAAATTAATTTTGTTATTCCTCTGAGTCTCCGGTGCACCGTTCGATAACAACTAAAAATATTACCTTACTTTGGTTCTTATACATTTTTTATTATTAGAATATCACCTGAGCAGCTTTTGAAATAAAACCTAGAAACAAATCTAAGTATTGGCACCAGACCCACAAAGATTCCTTGACTATCATTAAAAAGGACTGACATTTGAAGATACTACTTACCCTCTGCCTTCAAAATCTCCATCATGTGTACTGCTTCTTTGTTTATATGCAAATGAAGCCAATTCATTTGTTGCTTTATAAATGCCTTGTTTGGCATTTTCTTCCTCTAGGCTTAAGCAGAGCTATTGCATTCTATGGCTAGAAGGGTCCTGATCTTTTTCTGAGGAGTTAAATTATTCAGAGTTCTACATTTTTTTTTAAAACTAACTGTAACAGTTAATTCAGGCAAAAAAGGCCCTGGATCTTCAGTAGGAAACAAGAGCAATTCAGTCAGTCAGTCAGTCAGTCAATTTACCATGTTTTCCCAAAAATAAGACTCAACTGGAAAATAAGCCCTAGCATGATTTTTCAGGATTCTTGTAATATAAGCCTTACCCCCAAAATAAGCCCCAGTTAAGATTGTCAGCCAGATGGACGTACTTAGTACTATGTTTCCCTGAAAAGAAGGCCTATTCAGAAAATAAGTCGTAATGCATCTTTTGGAGCAAAAATTAATATAAGACCCAGTCTTATGTTCCAGGAAACATGGTATCCATCTTATACGTGACTCTGATGACTCACAAAATTGAAAACCAAAAGAAAATATAATAAAAATAGAAACTATGAATCCAGATTAAAAACCAGAGGATAATCCATAAAAATATAGTCAGCGGTATTTACAAGCCATGCATTACAATGAGTACAGCTATCTAGTAGATTTCATACCTTGATCAAATCTCCAAATATGGTGGCAAAACCACGTGGTCAAGGTTTTCCAGAAGCCTGGTAGAGTTGGGGCCAATCTAACTTCTGGGGGATGATAAGGGTTCAAAGGACAGACAACACAACGGACAAGGTTCTTTTTCCTGTCAAACAATCTTCTTTAATAGAGGGAACATATAATAACTTTCTCCTGTCAACCTGATGGGACTGGTAGATGTAGCCTATCAGAGCATGAATGATATGAGAGATAATGATGAGAGATCCTATTCTGGTATACAATATCAAACAGTTAATGATAGATGATGTTTGGGAGATTATAATAACAACCTCCAGAAAAAGTGTCAAAAAAGAACGTTAGTGATCAAAACAACACTGAAATTAATTATGGAGCAACCAAAGGCCATTATGATTATGCTAGACTTCTCTGTGATATAAGCTACGAAACCCTCAATATCAGGGACTGTACTACCTTGGATTATTAGATATTAGACAATTGTATCGGCCCAATAAAACCCAACAGAGATGGCAAGCTTCAGGTTTTACCCATGAAACAATGTCATCCTGTGGGACTCGTGAAGTGTGTTTTCTCTGTCACGCCTGTAACAACATTCCTCCTGAGTACTACTATGTAACCTTGAACTTAATATCCTTTGAGACAGCCTTACATACCTGGCTGTCTCCACACACAGAGGAGATGTTATGTTAAGCTATAATTAAATTTGAGTGGTTAATTACATGACCATTTCTATTCTTGCTTTAATTTGCATATATTGTTACTTTTAAGCCTTGTAAGCCATCTGTGTATGAATGACAATATAAATAAATAAAATAACTAGGCCCAGCACCATAGTGTCTTCAGTTTGTCATCAGTTAAGCGCTGAAGATCTCAGTGGAATCACATTTTCCTGTTTTTCACTCTTAAATTTTTCACCCTTAAATAGCTAGGTAGTATTTGTAGAGGGTTTCAGCCATTTGGCACTAACTGAACCCATTTGGTAGGGAGCTAAAAGAAAAGAGGATGAGGTATAAGATATAGGAAGAATCCATATCTCTTCTTCCATCCTAGTTTGGAAGTATTGCCTATTCAGATGGATGGAGCAAATGATGGACTCAGTTTGTGGCATATTTAGTTAAACCGTCATGTTCTGAAACATATTGCAAATCTTAGTAGCTCAAAATATATGAACATTAGTATTTAGAACCATATCAACTCAACTTCTTCTCTTAATATTTTGGCAGAAACAGATAAGGTTTTCAGATGAAAGAAGTATTGGAGTTATGATTATACTAAGCAAAGATCAGAAAAGCCACTTATACATTTATCTGGAAAGATAAAGTTCTACAGAAAAGCAATACCCATAATGACTGTTACACAATTGCTATGTGGGTTTAATCTAATCACTTTATAGCTTTCTAATGTCTGTTATATGGTGGCCCTAGGATTGTTCTTTCGAATCTTTGGGGTTTCACATTTAAATCTGTAACCCAGTAGAGATGTTGGGGTATTTACAGTATATATTCTTGACTATTTTAAGTTCTTTCATGATGAAAGATACAACTTAGTGATATAAAAGAAAACAAGTACAACAGCATGGAAATTCACAGAATAGTGTTGCAATACATTTCCTGGGTATGTAGGAAAATATTGCATATTTGGATGAAATGGTGCAACATTTTGGGACTTTATTCATCTACGGCTAAATGTAAAATTTTGATCTTTCATGAAATTTGGCAGCTATTGATTTTGTATACACATGGATTACAGCTTGGACATTACATTATCTCCCTGTTATGCTTTATATTTGTTTTGGATGATTGCTCCAATATTCATTTGGTCAGATTCTCTCAGTTCTCACTGAATCATTTAATGCCTATCAGGAATTCTACATCTATTCTTGCCATTAGTGAGAATTTCCTGCCGTGGCATCTCCTCACACATACAATATTGTCATCCTGATAATGGCACTCATCAAGAATATGTTACTTACCATTTCCCAAACTTGACAGTTAAATTGCTTTTCTATCTGCTGTGTTTATAATATATTTGGCTCTTATCCTACTCACAATACAGAGTTTCAGTATGAAATATCACATAATAAACTGCATTAATTTAAGCACCAGTTTGCAAGTTCTGTAGAAGGATGCCACTGAAAACTGTGAAACTTTCCTGGCAAATGGAAAGTTAGCACACACGCAATTTAAGAGCTGAAGTGTATTGCCCTAAATCTGGATTCTAGTGGCAAACACTGTATCAAAAGTAAGTTCAATACTGCTTTGCCTAATCAAATGAAAATGTCCTTTTATCTAATTCCAAGGTGAAATAAAAATGATTTCATATTTTATGTTAAGAAAAACAAAATTCTCCCTTCCTTCCACAGGATCTTAGTAATTTGCTTGATTTTTATAGCATTTAAGTATTACTTTGTATATTATTTTATTTATTCCTTTACATCTTATTTTATTTATGTAAGCATGAGAGACAGTTTGGCCTAGTGGTTAAGGCACCAGGCTAGAAAGTGGGAGGCCATGAGTTCAGTGGTGGGATTTAAATTTTTTTACTACCGGTTCTGTGAGCGTGACTTGGTGGGCATGGCAGGGAGAAGGATACTGCAAAATCTCCATTCCCATCCCACTCCTGGGGGAAGGTTACCACCAGTTGTCTGAACTACTCAAAATTTCTGCTACTGGTTCTCCAGAACTGGTCAGAACCTGCTGAATACCACCTCTGCATGAGTTCATGTCCTGCCTTTGGACCTGTCACTCTCTCAGCCCAACCCACCTCACAGTGAGAGAAAGGTGTGTTAGATATACTTGCATCTTTGAGTTATTTGTAAAAATAACAACGGTTGGATACATATGGCGAACAAACTTATTTTCGTGCGCATTTCATGGCATACTCTTGGTATGTGCAAATGTAGTGATTATGACGGTATATGCAAATACCGTGACCTCAAAAAATTTTCATGCACAAATGTGGCAGCTGACATTTTACAGATACCCAGCATGGCTCGTGGTTTCTTTAATGTGGCCACAAACCAAAAATTCTTCCTTTTTTCTTGTGCTAATGGGAGATGCACTTCCATGTTAATCCAGCCAGCACAAGTGAGAATTCCAATAATCTGTTAGCCTATGGTAAATGGCTTTATAAAACTGATGAGCCTATCACCTATTCTTAAGTGAAAGTTTGATTATTTTTAAATCCTGAAAGACTGGGGCAGATGCATTATCTTGGATGATGAGTATCTGGTTTGCTAACGCCTGCAATTTTTTTTTAAAGAAATAGAGTAGGAAGGCTATGTATTCTATTCATTCAGTGCCAGTTACTACTTATGGCCTGCTGTCCTTGGCAATCGTGCCAGTGGCCTCTGCTAATTAATGAATATCGAGTAGTATTAGTAAGCAACAACCCTGATCAAAGAAAATTTTGCACTTATGAGGAGATTTTATCCAGAAGGAGCCATGCTTGCCAACTACTTCTGCCAGCACATGTCTATGGAGAAAAACAAGCAATTGGAGCCAAAATTGGGAGTCACAAAGGAAAATCATCATCACTTGTTAGGATCATCTCACATCTGGCATTCCAGACAAAAAGGAAAATGAAAAGCTTATGTTTTAAGGGAATTTTTAATTTGGGGAAGGCTACTTACACCATTAGTTCCACACAACTTTCTAGAGACAATCAGCTGTGGCTCACCAACGGTTCAGCTGAAGTGAGACCAATATTCACTGGTTCTGCCTGGAAGTGGAGGGGGCAGAGCTAAAATATCCATTTGATTCCACAAAACTTGCAGCTGCGAGACATTGAGACATTTTGACAGCTGTGGACTAATCTTACTTGACAGCTGAATTTCAAAGAGGTTGGAATCGAGTTGTTTTTGGGAAAGGGGACATGGCTTATTTTCACCCCATTCTGCCAAAATTTGAAACAGATCCAGCAATCGCTCTGTTGCAGCTTATGAACAATTTTTTTAAAAAAATAAACTTCAAGACAGAATGAATCAAGTTGCCAACAAAGAAGAATATTTGTAGCTCAGGGTTGAAATGAGGGGTCCTTGGTTCTCTCTGAGCTAGAGAGCTAACCAAGCTCAGAGACCCGCCCAAGGACCCCTGAATAAAGTTTGTTTGGCATCAAATCCTCAAATGCCACAGAATTGTGTTTTCTTCAACCCTAAATCTTCAGTTCAAATGGAACTGAAGGGGCTGAACCAGTTTTTCTTCAGTATGCAAATAGGTGGCTTGTTCTACACCCTTCAGAAAATTTTGGCAAGGGTCACTGAAATTTGATTGAAGACATCTTTCTTCCTTGATGTAAATATAACTAGTTAACCCCTCTGTCACCTGCAAATATTTCTGTTCCTTGTTGGTTTTTAGGGAGTATAAGAAGATAACTCATGTCAGACTACTCTGACACATTGACTATATTTCCTTTGTTGGTTAAAGCAGAGGTCTCCACCAGTGGTCCAGGGACCACTGGTGGTCCATGAGAAAATTTGGGTGATCTGCAGCATACCCAGGTGGAGGAGCTGCTCCAGGATGACCAATGAGCCAGTCCTGTGACTAGAGCTGAGAGATGAGAGAGGGAGACAAAGAGAGAGAGAGAGAGGAGAGAGAGAGAGAGAGGAGAGAGAGAGAGAGGGGAGAGAGAGAGGGGAGAGAGGGGGGAGAGAAAAAGAAATGAGAGAGAGAGGCAGAAAGGGAGACAGACAGACAGAGAGATGAGAGAGAGAGGGAGAGGGAGAGGGAGAGATAGATAGATCCCAGTGTTTTGTTTTCTGTGGGAAATGGATCCAAATGGCTCTTTGAGTGTTTAAGGTTGCAGAAACAGGAGGCCAAGCTAAGTGTCTGAAGGACCTCATCCTGTCACTGTGAGTCCAGGCGCTTCAGTGAGGGGCCCGCTGGATTCCTATTAGTGATCCACGGGATTTAAAATTGTGAATTTGGTGGTCCCTGAGGTCTGAAAGGCTGGAGACCCCTGGGTTAAAGCGTTAGTTTCTTTCTGATAGAAATGGAACACTTTGGTAGCTTTAATTGCTGGCACATTCATCTGAAAAGGTGGCTGGCAAAATGCCAGATGGAAGTTTGGGAGAAGATTCTAATTTTTTTGTTCTCCTCTATTCAAAACGAACCCACTGCTTATTACTTCATTATTTGAAAGTGGGATAGGGCATGTGTAATGTTAGGCAAATCTGAAAAGTTTCTTTTAATTTATTTGAGAATGGAATTTGCAATTAGCTCTGTAGTCTAATTTTGGCTGTAATGGAGGCATTTCTCAAAGAAGGCAACATCAGGCTTGTTTCATCCACTAAGAGGTTCTTGAGTATTGTATCTATTAGCTTAAAAAGCAGCTGGCAAAAACCACTATAAGTTTAATGGTTAAGATAAATTCAGGTCCCAAAGATTTGATATGTTTCTTCTGAGGGGAGCATGGCTAACACGTTCATTCTATTCTTCCAAAATCTAAAGGGGGGGGGGGAGAGGAGGGATAAAAAAATGTTAAGAAGATGGCCATAACTGAGTTAAAATCCTCTCCCTTTATATATGAATGAAATATTGATGCCCACACACAAAAAAATGGATTTTGATTGCACAGTCGCAACTGTTTTTTTATTATTCTCTTTGCATCTGCAAATGTTTCAGTGATTAACGCTCTATTGCCTACAGACAATTATTTTTGTTGTTGCTGCTTTAAGAAATCCGAAAGCAGATTGAAATAAATTGGTTTGCCATCAGATCACAAAGTGAAATGCAAACATGCTATCCTCAGTCTGAAATCTTCAGTTCAAATTGACTGAATGTTGGTTTTCACAGCGCTTATCAAAGAGAAATACATGATCCCACTTCCTTCTTCCATATGCAAATGAGCAGCAGAGACATCTGGGAAAATGCACATGTCTCGCCAGAAAGAATACGGGAAAGATATTAGCAGGAATATTTTGGAAGAAAATACATCCAGTAATCATTATTTGCTAAATAAGCATATTATTTTCTCTTGTTCTCTAGTCAAAAACTCTGCAACCCCAAAAGGATCTCCAATGATGCTGGAGGGTCACTGTGGCTTGAAAATAATGCCTGGAAAAGTGGGGAAGCAGAAAGTTAAAGGTGGATTTTTATGTACAAGAATAATTCAGTGGGGGAACCATGTGTTTAGGGAAAAGGGGAGTGTATAGTTATCTATAAAAGGTTAGGTATAGTGAGGGAATAAGGGTCAATCTGCAGTGGAAGTGAGGATTCACATGAAAGGTTGGGTAATGTTGTTTCCTTCTTCTTAAAGTTCACCAGGAGGTTTCTTAGTGCAGGCTTGTTTCTGTATGTCGAAACACTATTTTCTGATTATTTTTGGCTGCCGTGACCTTTTTATACCCTGAAAAACAGGGTGTCAGAGTTAATGTAAGATTTTATATTCTACCAGTTCAGTTGCTTCGGGAACAACAAGACTTAACTCTTGCTTGGTTGAGCCCCAAAGCTGTTTTAGGCCTTTTCCAGAAAAAAAGGCCATGAGGAGACACAAGGCTGGCGGGGGGAGAGATTTCCTCTTTCTGAGGGCAAAGAATTTGAAAATACAACTGAATAATTAAAATAAAACCTAAATCTCAAAGAAGGCTAAGTTTAAATGAAAGCTAGGCTGCTCAGCTCAGGAATTGCCAAATGTGGCTTTGGGGGAAGACTTGCTCAGGGTC
>JAOYMU010000192.1:6473219-6485807 GCA_025802295.1 Psammodynastes pulverulentus | reverse complement strand
AAAGGCGTGGCCAGGGGAGGGGGGGTGAGTTCCACCACCTTTTCTCTGAGAAAAAAAGCCCTGATCTACAGAATATTCCATTATCCCATCTATGTTGTAACTTAGTTCAAATTCAGCTTAAATACTAGCCATGTTTATATATTCAGTTGGATTACTAAAACTATAGCCTTAATATGCATTTCTGGATTTATGTACTTGTCTCAGTAAATGCAGTACTGCTTACTTATTATTATATAGAACAATATTTAAATATGCTGTATAGTAATATGAATTTCCTTCATATTAACACAGACTATTTGTTTGGCTATCAGCATCATTTAACCTGACTGCCTGATGCTGCTCAGGATCATGGAACTGAACCAAGAGCTTTGATATCCTAAGATGTTTTTCCATTCTCCTATGTACCTGGAAATACGTGCAGAATAGTCTTCTCAACTGGGTATCCCTGGATGTAGTGGACCCCAGTTCATATTCCTCACATTTCTTTGTTTATTAAATTTATATACCACCTATCTAATTACTCAGGGAAGCTTACAATATATTCCAAAACACAAATATAAAAATATCTTTAAAACTCACTATACCGTATTTATCGGCGTATACCGCACACCGGCGTATAACACGCACCTTAGTTTTAGCGCAACATTTCTGAAACAAAATGGCGGCCGCGGACGAACGGACCGGTATGTACAGTGCTTTTTTAATATATCGGCGTATAACGCGCACATGCGATTTCCGCATGCTTTTCAAGGAGAAAAAGTGTGCGTTATACTCCGATAAGAATTAAATAAAACAAGGAACCAAGTATTTAATATAGTCAGGGCTTTTTTTCGGCACCAAAAGGTGCCGGAACGCGCCCCCCCGTCGCGTTAAAAAAACCCGGAAGTAATAGCGCGCGATTGGCTGAGACGCGTCACGTGACGCGGACTCCGAAAAGGATCCGGAACGCCGTTCCACCCCGTTCCCACAGAAAAAAAGCCCTGAATATAGTCTAAGTATATTATGGAAGGGGAATCTTCTCTCTTACCTCCAGCATAAAGTAAATCTATCTGGCCACAAGCCAATTGGCAGCACCAGATTTTGAGGCCCTTCTGGAAGGCCAAGAAAGTGAGGGTAGATATTACCTCTGAGGCAAGATGCTTCATAAGCAGGGGCCAATACAAAAAAGCTCTGCTTCTAGATCCTGCCAGCTAAAATTCCTTGACCCACAGTATGTCCCTTGTACTGGCGTAAATAGGACAGGCCAAACCTCCTGGGGCAAGACAGCCCTCAGGTAACTTAATCCCATGTCT
The DNA here is from genome assembly GCA_025802295.1 of Psammodynastes pulverulentus. Classification (NCBI taxonomy): domain Eukaryota; kingdom Metazoa; phylum Chordata; class Lepidosauria; order Squamata; family Psammodynastidae; genus Psammodynastes; species Psammodynastes pulverulentus. Next base: position 6,484,515 of record JAOYMU010000192.1, on the reverse strand, counting down.
GTTCTACACATACACCTAAAGAGATAAAATAGTATGACACTGCAGGATGATAATCGATGCACAGCTCAAAAGAATGTGCAAATAATTTTGAGTTATAATAGTTTATTTTTTTATTTTTTCCTTTCTTTCTTTTCACTTTAAATATGTCCATACATAAAATATTAAAATTGGAAGATAAACACCCTGAAAAACAACCTGTGACCTAAGTTTATGTAGTAGCTATATTACAAATTGGTTGCAGGGTTTTTAACACTCTTTATATAAAGTTTTCGTGACCAGATAAAATATTTAACAAGCTATTTCTACTAAAAATTCATCTTTCAACTACTTCTATTCCTGGGATTTTATTATAGAGTTCGTGGAATGTAAATAGTTCCCATTTCTTCTCAACTTTTCTTTGATGATATGAAAAGAGCAATTTGAAAGTAAAAGTCCCTAAAATGTTTGGCCTCAGCAGGAGATAACCATAATCAGTTTTTTCAGTCATTTCTGTCCACGATATAGAATTATCCTACCTCCAACATTTTGTAGGCCTGCCCTTGTCAACAATCAAAGCCACAGGTAGAAAATATGTACAATTTGACTGCCAGAAAAAATACTAGAAATTGTATTCAAAACTATAAAGTTCTTCAAAATAGCTTGCCAAAACTGGCTGATTTACTCAAAATAATATCTTCACAGTTTTTTCTTAATCATCTACAAGGAAAAAAATATAAAGATCTTTATGGCATGGGTCAGGATATCTGAGGAACCACCTTACTCCATTGGACTAATTCTCCCTACCCATTCTAATGAAAAGGGCCAACTTTGGATCCCACTGCTCAAAGAATTTTGGCTGGCAGGGTCCAGGACAAGAGCCTTTTTTGCTGTTGCCCCTGCCCTGTGAAATGTTCTCCCAGAGATGAAATTGCCTCTACTCATGGCTTCCAGGAGAACTTAAAAAGTTGGCTCTGCTACCTGGCCTGGGGCCCCATCAAGAGTCCGCTTCATTGGGGGTGGCTGATGGGGTAGAGAAGATTCTGCCCATCATTTTGATTTTTAATTTTAATTTTTAATCATTTATTATGATTGCAATTGTTTTAAGCACTTTTTAACTCTTATTGTATTGTAAGCCACTCAGAATTGCTGTATTAGTGAGATGGGCAGCATAAAAATTCAATAAATAAATATATAATAATTTAAAATTTCAAAATATTACAAGAAGCATTTCTATTAAGAAAATTCATTATTGGATACGACTTCCTGGTTCCAGTGGCGACGGACGCTGATGGGCGAGCTCCTGCCCCCAGCGTTCAAAATCCGCCACTTTGGAGGCCCTCTGGGGCTGGGCGCCCTGGTTTTGGGGTGCCCGCCGTTAAGGGCGGCGCACCAGGGGTCCTCGGCCCGAATTCCAGGGGCCAGGAGGCCAATGCTGGCATGCCCGAGGCTCTGAGGGGTGAGGCGGCATCCGGCAGCCATTTCCAAGGCCACCAATCACGCCATGTGCCCGGTGGACCTGGGGCCAACTTGGTAAGAGCAGCAGGCAAGAAGCTGAGAGAAGTGATGGTTAAATTGTTGGCTGAATTTGGAGTTTATGGGATGGGACATGGATCAAGTTTACAGAGTAAATTCACAATATGCAATTGTACATGATGTCCCAAGAGAGGTCCACGTTAAATTTGTGAGAAGGGAAATGAGAGATCAAATACTGAGAAAACAAAGAGCAGGGGCGTTGACATATAGGGGCAAGGAGGTCACCATTCTGAAGCAGATCCCTAGACAGGTACGAGAATTAAGAAGAAAATATTATTTTTTATCCAATAAACTGTACCTTAAGGGGGTCGGCTTCAGGTGGCTGATGCCGGAAGGATTGATGATTTTCTGGGAGGGCACTAGGAAGAGAATTGACAGTGTGGCGGAGGCTAAGGCCTACCTGGAAGAACATAAGACCCTCCTGGAGGGTGAAGATGCAGGAACCGAGGAAGGGGAGGTAATAGATGTTCAAGGAGTGGGAGTCGACAGGGCCATAGTGGCCCGGGGTGAGGGGCGAGCCGAGGCCAGAGTCCTGAGGTCCAAAATTAAGAAATGACGAGAGGGGATGAATCTAATGTTTGGTATTTGTTTTTGTTTTTTATGATATCTCATAATTTGAAAAGCTATAATATTACTCTGGATAAAGAACTGGTATTTGTTTTAGTGTTTAAACCTGGATGTTAATAATGGTATTTCACAAAAAGGGAAGCACTGCTGTGTGGTAAAATTTTTGATAATATTTTTATCTGAAAAGATAAATGAAAATTCTACATATTGTAAGCGATCACTTTGTTTATTTTTAACCAATATATATATATATATCTTGGATGCTTGGGAACTGGTTCATATTTATGACTGTTGCTGTGTCTCAGGGTCATGTGGATCACCTTTTGCGACCTTCTGACAGGCAAAGTCAATGGGGAAGCCAGATTCCCTTAACAACCTGTGATATACTTAGCAACTGCAGTGATTCACTTAACAGCTGTAGCAAGAAAGGCCATAAGGTAAGGCAAAACTCGCTTCACAAATGTCTCACTTAACCACAGAAATTTTGGGCTCCATTGTGATCAGAAAGTCGAGGACCACCTGTACTATCTTTCCACTGATAGAGAAGAGAACTATTCTTCGAAGCTGTTTAAAATATTTTGCCCCTGAAATATCCACATGTGTCCATTTTGATTCACTCTTATTCTGCAAGTTTGACAATTCTGACTTTCTGCCTCAGCTCTAGTTCTCTGTTTCCTGGGAACCTAATTTTGGGAAGCAGCAGAGTGGCCAAGAGATCATCAGCGGATGGGACCTCAGTAAGGTAAAAGTTGTATCATTTAAACTGATTGATAGCTGCCCACATCTGTCTTCCATATTTTTGCTATTCCTCTGGGAAAGAAACTGTTTTTCCAAACATATTTGCAGGGCACTTTAGAAATTTTCTTGAGAATTTCATGGGCGACATGTTTGAACATCCATTGGTGCACGATGGCAGAGGGTATAAATATAATAATAGGCATCTGAAAAAACAACAACAGCCACCCATGTGTCCCAACAAAAGGATGGAGGTCTCATGTGAGTGTCATGGCACCTATTGTGTCATTTCAGTCTCATTGTTGTTAGAGATGGATGTATCTGAATTCGATTGTCTTTGTTTTACTTCTGCATGTCAAGCCAACCCTTTCCATCTTCTTTGGCGGTTCTTGCTTCTCAACCTGAAAAATCTCACTAGGATAGTTTCCTTATTCCTAATGTTTTACTGAACTCTTGAGATGCCAGGGAGACAGCAAAAAAATTTGAGAGATTCTCTGTTTGCTCTCAACCCTGTAACCTGCCCATGGCAATTCCTCTGAAGTGTTCTCTTTCTTAAGGAGGCAAAAAAAAAGTGTTTGTTTGTTTGATTTGCTGCCCATCTCACCATGAGGAGACTCTGGGCGGCTTTCAACACAGATAGAAATACAAATAGAAGCAATTCAACTGAGTGAACACATTAAAACATAAATAAAATGGGGAGGAAGCTAATTTTGCTAAAGCACTAATTTATTCTGGCTGGAAGATGGATTGCTTCTGGTTGCAGAAATGAATTAACTTGACCATAAAGTATTACTTTATTTTATTTTACTTTTACGCTTCGCTAAAATGGTAGGATTTGATTGTGTCCATCAAATAGAAATGAAGTCTTATAATTTGGATTATAGTTTCCAAGAAAGTAGGAAGGATACTGGTTGACTCCAGCTTGATGGAGCTACAAATTGTCTCTCTCCACACGTCATTCTTGGTCAAGTGTGCAAACCAGTGTCTGCATTTCCTGCGTTGGATGAAGAGAGCACATCTTTCTCCTTCTGTCCTGGCCACTTTTTACAGAGGCACAATTTAACAAACTGCATCATTGTTTGGTAGCAGTGCCTCAGATAGAAAGTCCATACAGAGAGTGGTAAGGACAGCTGAGAAGATTATAGGAAGCTCACTTCCCATCATTCATAATATGCTATGTACTTAGAGCTCAAAGCATTGTTAGAGACCCCACACATGCACTTTGCAGTCTATTTCTGTTGCTCCCCTCTGGGAGGAGGAAGTTTCAAAGTATTTCTAGCAGGACTACCAGATTTTGTAACAGCTTTGTTCCCTATGCCATCCGTCTGGTAAACTCGCAAGATTTGTTTTTCTCGCCATGTACATGTATACATCCAAACTAGACTGTTTTGTTTCTCTGTGTCATATAATATATATGGGTATATGCATACTTATTTATTTATTTAGTCATGTTTATGTAGTGTATAATGGAGGTGGCGACCCTTTGAGAGCCGTATGCAACAATTTCATTGTAATGTATGCCGATTAGTGTACATTCAAAGTGACAATAAAGTTATTCTAACTCTAAGTCTAATTTCTGGTCCAGATTCTTACCCAATTTAAACTCTAAAATGATTGCTGCAAGGACAAAATTAAATGCCAGCTGCTTAATTCAAGTACTCCTTCCTGCAGTGAGAAATTGGAGATTAATTATTCTTCCCTTTCATTTTGGGTTGTGTCCTTTGTAAATGATGATGCTGATGATATGTTGATTGTATGGCATATTGTAGGAAAGCAACAGAGATAAACAACATAGAAATAGAAGGAGAATGAAAATCAAATGTAATAGCTGAAGGGGTAATAATAAGTTAATAATTCAATCCAAACAAAATATTTCAAGGTGGGTATTTTTTAATGAACTATTTTCATATATAAATGAAGACACTAAATGAGAAGCATACCAGTAATTTCCAAAACGAATGAAACAAGAAAGGTATTTTGTATAAGCAGAATGCGAAGTTATTCAGGAAAACTCCCTCTGAAAAATCCATTAGACGATAAGCTGCCTAGCTTTAGAAAATAAAATTATGAGGCCTGAAACCACAAAAAATAACCCTCACCATTTACCATTACTGAAGAAAGAAATCAATGTAAAATTAAAAGCACAGAACCACAGAAACAAAGCTGGAAGAATTTTAATTCAAGGAAAAAGACCAGAACACTAAATAAGATCAAGGGAATTAAAAACTGTTGGGAGTGCAACTAGCATCAAAAATAAATATTTGGCCAACATTTACTTTGGCAGCTCTTTGCTGGAGTTTTATACTGAGATGTATAATTTGAATAGGATGCAAAAAAAAAAAAAAAAGATTTATGAAGAGACTTAAGTACACTACAAATTAGAGGCTTTAGGAGCAATCGGATATATAAATATATTGTATATACACAGACATATATACATACATATACAATACGTGTGTGTGTGTGTGTGTCTAAATAACAGTCTAGTTCATACCGATCAAGGCCAAAAAGAGGTATAACCAGGAACTATCCTACTATGCAGCTGGAGGTATGGGAAGAGATCTGAAGATCTGTTCATCCTAGAGGAGATCAAAAGGTTAAGATAGCCACATCTGGCTGTTCAAAGCCTCACCACTTTATGTGCATTGCCAATTTGACATTTTGGTCTCCTGATAGGGGCCCAGGCTCTTTTCCTTACTCCTTCCACTTGAAAATAATGTCAGAATACATTAAAAACAGATTCAGATTTATTTGATGGAAGTCTTTGATAGGTAGGGAAACTTTAAATGAGACAGGTCTCAAAAGGATTTATTGCCCATGGTGTTTTATTCACCTGACAGCCAGTGTGGTGTGGTGCTAAATGTTGGGCTAGTGTTAAGAGAAATTGAGGTGCTGGGCCATGTCAGCCATATAAGCTCCCTGGGTATCTTTGTGATGAAAAACAGGAAGAGAAGTACTGCCTTGAGTTTCTGAATCAAACATGAGGCATGAAGATAAAAAAATTAAAGATTTACAAAGACCCTGCCCTAGGAATGCAGTTGCCTGCCTAGAGAGGCTCTGTACAACCTTTTCATATTTTTAATAAAATCTTGTGCCCCTCCCCCCATCCAAAAAAGAAAAGTGAGGGAGTGGGAAATAGACCCAGGTTAATTGGAAAAGACTTAATTCAGAGACTGAGAGAAAGAGACAATGCAGAGATGAACTGGTGACTGGGTGATGGTTAGGTAATTAATGGTGTTGCTTAAAAGCAAAAAAAAAAAGTCCTATGATTGAGAGGAATATATTTTCCCCCTTTTGCTCAATCGTACCTGATCTGATCCGTTTTTTGGGCGAAGTTTTCCAGAAGTAGTTTGTGATTGCCTCTTTCCTAGGACTGAGAGAGAGGCTTGAAATCACCCAACTGATTTTGTGCACAAGGCAAGGACTAGTACTCAGTCTCCTGGTTTCTATAGCCTGATGCTTTAACCACGACACCAAAATGGCTCTTGTATTTTGACTACCATTTGGGAAAAAAATAACAGGTTTGTCCCTTCAATTAACTAATAACAAACTTCAACTATATAGTCATACACACAGTGGTGGGTTGCAACCGGTTTCACAACCGGTTCGGTGAGCGCTCGTGTGCGCAGCATTAAAAAACCAGCTTAAAAACTTACCTTCTATGTTACTTTTGGTGAGTAAAACAGCTGAGGCGCGGCAAACTGCTGTGCCGCACAAATCAGCTGAGCTGATATAGGACAGGAAAGGGCAGGGGCAGGTGGGCGGAGCCAACTGCTCGCCAGAGATACCGGTTCTCTAGAACTGATCCAAACCGGCTGAATACCACCTCTGCACACACATGATTAATAGATGACATCACAGGTTGTCCTCTCTGTCAAAAATTCATTACCTTGTGAAACATAACCAGAGAAAACAGAATTATCCATGATAAATAAATCAAAAGCCGAACAGTTATGAACTTGAATTCAAATGTCCTTATAGCTATATTTGCAAAATCACTTGAATAGTGATTTAGATTCTCATTAGTGGAGCAGAATAATAATTATGACAAGCCAATGTGCTGAAATATGCCTGCCATGTTATTTATATGCTTTACAAAAATGAAACGCAATAGGCATCATAACCTCTCTTGGAAAGTAGATGTAAGCCATAAATAAAAAATAAATTTCATCCAGCCGTGGAAATCAAATAATCATAATTTTGCAAAACAGAAAAAAAAATGTATCTCTTTGCCTACTGAATTTTAATTCATCATTCAGGATTCTCTACATGTGTTGATGTTTAAATTTTGTTGAGCAGAGTTTTGCTAAATTGCAAGGACTTAGCTCTGTGAAAATCTCTAGCTGATCTTGGCTGATTTCAAAAAGCTAAGTAGGGTTGGAATAACAGCTGGACATCTGAATACTGTAGACCAGATTTGGGAAGTTTAAATAAAAATCCAGGAAGAAAACAAGGGCCAAACATTTCCTTGCTGAGTCAGGAAAATGTCATGATCGTGTCCATGGGGTCAGTAGGAGTTGAGTCTTCCACGTCAGGATTTGAACAGGTTTTGAAACGTGAAGACATGATCACTATGTCTTGGTTATATGATAGATCTGGAAAGGAATGCTCCTCTCAATCCAAGAAAACTCTTCTAACTGTTACAGGTGTTATGTCTGCCTTGTAGGCAGCTCTATCCCTCTCTAGCATTTATCTCCATTATTCTGTGATGCATGTCCTGCCTCTTTAGGATTTACCTCTAGCTGCTCCTGTGAGGCACTTCCGTTTGTGTGTGTGTGTGTGTTTGTGTGTGCGTGTGCGTGTGCGTGTGTGTGCATTCCCAACGATGGTTTAGAGTTCTTAACTGCATTTTTTATTAAACTTCTTGAAACATGGTGTCAGAAGTATCTACATTTGGAGAATATTTATTAACATAACTGCCTTGATGGTTCAGTATAGGCTCAAGTTTATAATTCCACTATCAGTCAAAAGTATTTTGGTATATATTTTGATGGGATTACAGCCAACCCAAAGGTCCCCCTATCTGGAAGAGGCAGGTTCTCGCATTATTAATCCAGATCTACTATTCTGCTTTGAAAAACGTGTTACATACAGGGAATTGGTAAAATTATTTATATTTTTGGAAAGCATGCCACCTTAAACTTTAAACTTTAAAAATATTTTTTTCAGTCAAAACAGGCAAGACCTTTTAGAATATAGACAAAGTCTATTTAAAGTGACCAAATCTGTTCTAATCGCCCAACTGATTTATCAGCATCTCTTCCAGCAAAAGAAATTTGATAATGGATTCATTGGCCAATCTCTACCTAATCTACATTTGCATTCCTTTATTTGTATAATTCAACACACAAATGCTGTGTTTATTGTGTATGTTTTGGAGATTGAGAGATCCAAGTTTCCACTGTTGACAAACAGTGAAATTAAGAGTAGGGAAACCACCATCAGGTTAATCTTCATCAGCAGCTCAGAAATGATCTTTTGACTTCCTTCTTCAGCATTTGTGACCTACCCACTGATGATAATCTATCAGTTTCTATCAGTTTTGAACACCAGGGTGCAACAGGAGCACAAATAAATGGCCTGCTTTGGAATCAGTCCTTCTCCCCCTGCACAATTGGCAAAGAATACAAATAATGCAAATGGTTCTTGGTCAACCTTTTGAACGGTGTGCATGGTGAATAACAATTGCAGGCCATCCAAGCTGCTGGGTGATAAATTCTACTGATCTGATTCATTATCAGTTGGTTGAGTCGCATCTTATTTATCCTGCTTTGTCTAGGCAGCTCATCTAATTCATACTCATGAATGAGAGGAAATACACTGTCTTGCATATGTTCGCCATACAATCCATCATTCCATTAATTGGCATGCTCAAGAACCAGGACTCGTATAAAATGGATGAGTTGACCAGCTGCTGCTGAGTTTTCATGATTACATATTATATTCATATAATCTGAAGATCTGAGCACAGTTGTCTACATGACTACACCTCTAATGTGTACAGTGTGACATTTTTCCCCAATTATATGCATTGTATTCTCTGTCTCTCTCTCTCTTCTCCCTCCCTCCCTCTTTCTCGCTCTCTCTTACAGAGGAAGACATTTTTCTTACCTAAACCATACAGGGATCTTGCAAATGCCCAAATGCAGCATGGTCATCTAATGCACAGATGAATTTTTGTTACTGCCTAACAACAACTGTTCTACAAAGGAGCTTATCTTCTCTGTCAATTAATTGCTTATTTGCTAGGCAAGATTAGGGTTGTGTAGAAGCACAACACCAGAAGAAGAGGAAGTGGCACCCAACCAGCAAAACCACATTAAAATGGGACATCGCAAGACAGTGTGGAATCCAAGATATCAGGGAAGAGACTAGGGAATTAATCAAGCAGGAGAAGAAGAGAGAGATATAAGCAAGAAGATTAATCAAAAGGGAAGACAATGCTTTAAAAAAAAACCAGAAAAGAAAATCCCTCTCAGATATTGTGAAGCATATATTTTACCTCTAGCGGCTATGCCACTTGCATAAATATGAAAATCTTCTGATTTTTGCCCAAGGACTCTGTTTAAAAGGATCCTATATTGCATACCAATGACATGATATTTGGATGAGCAAATAAAACTTTTTCAGATTCTCCATTATTCAACAGTTGGTTGATAACATTTTCCTTAATCCCAATTGAACCTAGACATCCACTTGAAATCTTGGCAGACTTCCAGGTACATTAAAAAGAAAATTAACTCTATTTGGGAAGACTTGACAATCTATATTTTGCTTTTCAAATGTTGGAAATTCTCTGTTCCCAACACTTCAGCATCACTCCATCCATTTGTTTTGTTTAAATAAATAAATTCCATCCATCGTCTGACCTTTCTTACCCATTTATGCATATTTTCGCAGTACATTCATTATTAACACAGAAGTGTTTGTTAATTTTATTAGCAACATGTTTTTGCTCTTTTGTGTTTGTAAAGCTTTCTTAGGTAAATGTTAATTTGCTGGTTAGAGAGTGAGAGAGAAAATAGGAGGTGCATATGGTGCAATGAACAAGCCGTAACAATAATGGGGGGGGGGTAAACAGAATGAGGATAAGAATGGGAGATACTTGCCTAGACAGATGCATCATCACAAAATGGATTAAACATAATACAAAAGAGAGAACAAGGAATCTAAGATGGAAAATGTACCTTCACCATTGCAAAGGTCTGATTCACAGGCATCCCCAAACCCAGTGTGAAAAGCAAGTCTGGCTGTCATACTGTGTGAAAGGTATATCCCAGGAACAGCTGCCATAAACAATGCACAAAGTGAGAAACCGTAGCTCGATGGCATTGGATTCGTGATGCCCGGGAATCCCATCAAGAAAGCGCAAACTAAGGGTCATCCGGAGTACCAACCTAATTAGCTGCACTGCCACCCTGTTGCCTAGCAACCAGGCAGAGCTGAGAATATGTGGGTTTGGGTTTTTTTCATTTATAAACTCCTGCTCTCTGATACATTGTGCTGTGCATGGCCTACCAATGTGCTGCTTTTGTTCAGCATCAAATCCTACTCTTATTCTGAAGATGTCATTAAAAAAAAACAATCTTAAATCATTGAATGCAGTCTGATTATTCAGGGAATGTATTGCTATACTGAACTCTGAGCAACCTAAGTAAAGCTAGTTGCAATAATAAGCCCCAACTAGAACAATGGGATGAGGCTTAGTTATGATTAGGGATTGCTTTATGGATGTACATGTTTGAATCGCATTTCTTTCCTCATGCCACAAAACCATATCTGAACAGCGACATTCATCTTTCCTATGTTTACAACCAACCGATGCAAAGATATCCTTTCCGCCTCTCAGAAATACAGGTAGTCCTCAACTTACAACTGTTCGTTTAATGACTGTTCGAAGTTACAACAGCACTGAAAAAAGTGACTTATTTTACGACCATTCCCCATACAGTATATACCATTGTTGCAGCATCCCCATGGTCACCTGATCAAAATTCAGATGTTTGGCAATCGACTCGTATTTATGATGGTTGCAGTGTCCTGGGGTCATGTGATCCCCTTGTACGACCTTCTGACAAGCAGAGTCAATGGGCAAGCCAGATTAATTTAACAACTAGGCTACTAACTTAACAGCCGCAGAGATTCACTTAACAACTGTGGCAAGAAGGGGCGTAAAACGGGGCAAAATTCACTTAACTACTATTTTGCTTAGTAACCCAAATTCTGAGCTCAGTTGTGGTCATAAGTCGACGACTACCTGCATGGGAAGATGAAGAGGGTGTTCTTAAAGAACTTCAATGGGAAGTGATATAGAGAAAGCAGGTTAGGGACCGATTCTCATGGAGCAAATCTATCTAAGAGTCTATAATAACAGATAATAATAATAACAGATAATCAGAGTTGGAAGGTCATCTAGTCCAACCCCCTGCACAAGCAGGAGACCCTACATCATTTCTGACAAGTGGCAGTCCAATCTCTTCTT
>JAOYMU010000192.1:6347999-6358698 GCA_025802295.1 Psammodynastes pulverulentus | reverse complement strand
TGGATAACATCGCCCACACAGAGAAGGAGCATATCAGGTAGGACCAATGCCCCTTCTCTTTGCCATCCATCTCTTTCTCTCCCCCCACCCTCAGCCTTTTAAAAGCACAATGCCCAGGAAAAGTACTAGATAGATGGTTGTTCAGTTTTCTCCACAGAAGCTCATAAATTCTTCTTCAAACTTTCACCACCTTGCAGGAATTGAAAATACAATACTGGTCCTCAAGGAACTGGGTTCAGTACCAAACTTTTTTTACACCAGCTGTGAAACCAACTCTCAGAAAATGATATCAACATTGGAGCGGACCTCTACAGTAATGGGTACATTTAAGAGGAACACCTAGATAACACAAACACAATCAATCACACACCTAGATACAAACGAAGCACATTTCCCATAGCTGGTCACTCTATTTACCTTACCCTTAATCATGCAGCCTTGATAGAGCTTTTTTTGTGTGGGATTTTAATCACACACACTTGTGCTCAGGTGTGTTGGTAACCTGTAAATAAACAAGGCAAGGGGAGCATGCAGAGCATGGTTTCTGGGATTCTTTATCAGCAGTGGCCCTAGGAGGCATCTCTGGTTTCTTCTGCTTAACAAAGTATCTTGTGCCTCTGTGTGTGTGTGTGTGTGTGTGTGTGTGTGTGTGTGTGTGTGTGTGTTTCTGCTCTCCCCTCCTGATGTATTTGGGAATGTAGATGTGAACTGGGAAGAGAGAATAGACTTCTTCTGCCCCTCTCTGGCTCACATGATCCGAAGGAAGAAGGGTGAGAATGAAGATGTAAGCAGCAATGGATTGGGCCGGGATGTCTTCTGAAGTCTTCTCTGCAACCCCAAGTTAGATCTGATCTGTTTTCAAACTCAATCGGTCTTTTGATGACTTTTCCCACTAGAGCAACATTCTATCTTTTCAGAGAGTTATCTTTCTGACAGGCAGGCAGACAGGTAGGCAGAAATTGAAGTCATGGGTCCCTTTTCATTAAATTTTTTCCAGTGTGGAAAAGGAAAAGGAGCAAAGAACAAAAAAGCAAATAGCATAAAAATGGAATGCAACATAGGATACATTGTCTTTTGCACATTACCGTATCTGCTACCAATGCAATATTGCCATCTCCCCTTCCCTCTGTTGTACATCAGTTATTGTTCCTTGCATATCCCAGAGACATACAAAGGAGAATACAGAGATGTCTTTAGTAAAACATTTGGAGAGTATACACTAGTACACAAAGCATCTATTTGCTGACAACTGCGGAAATATTGAAAAGTTATTCCCATCGTATAGTATTCCAGTGCTATTAAATTCAGCAGATTTCCTAGGCTGATGTCCTTGAGTTATGTTGAATGTCATCTCCATAATTCCTAGCCAGTAAGTCCAACTGAAGGGTGCAATGTAGGGGAAGGTGACCAGCTGGGATGGTAGCTCAAGGTGTTGGATTAGGAGTGGGGAGAAAGAGAGATTAGTTCAGCCATGGAAATGCAAAGGGTTAGGGAGGGTTCAACTTACCTGTCAGAGCTGTTCTGGAGAAATGTAAGAGGATGAAGCCATTGCCTTGAGCTCCTTTCCATCAGAAATTATTTAAATGTTTACATTTTTTTAAAAAAATATTCAGAATATTTACAAATTGTTTCAAAAGCATGTTCTGCTGAATGGCTAGAGAAGAGGCAGACAATATTTTTGTCAACAGACATAATAATTTCCACACACATCAGTATCAGTAGAATGATAAAGAATAACAATTGCCTAACTATTTCATTAGCTAAGTCCTTATTCTATTAACTAGTTTAAAAATATAATTGTGATTAAGAGACAGTAAAGAAAAATTTCTTTAACTGCTGGTAATGTTGTTACTTTAACAATCTAATTATTGCATAACATGATCCAAGTTAGGAAAAAAATTAACAATTAAACATTTGTTTATGCATATTATAGAAACAATACCAAACGTAACTCAACTTTAAAAGTTGTTTCAAAATTGTTTTCTGCCAGTATTTCATTTATATCAGCATTTGTAATATGAAGAAATCTCTCATTAAGCTCACATGCATAGCCCTATGATTAACTATGTGGCCTTAAAAAAAACACTAATAAATGTAATCTTTCTGATGCAAAATATAAAGCAATTATATAATCCTTTCAAATCTACCATAGCTATGACTTATTGATGATCTGGGACCATTTTCATGGGAAGATCTCAGCATATGAGTTGCAATTCAATATTGTATGCATAGTAGGGAGATGCTTACAAGAGGAAACACAATGAATTGTTTTAAAGGATGCTCTTTTACATCAGTGGTGAACCATAGAGATTGAGCTAGCATGTTCCCACTCTCAGTTGTTGATTGAGGAAATAATACATGAGGCACCACTATTTAATCTAAATACTTCTAAAAAAATCTTACATATAGTACTGCATGGAAAAAAACAGGGATCTTATTCTGTGGAAATCACAAGATAGCTCTTTATTGTCTTCTGAAATCATAAGTAACATGTAGGTTTGGTTAGCATAGCTGTAAATATAGCTACAAAAGCAATGAATCTCAAGGGAAAGCTCATATAATGCAAATATTAAAATTCTGCTTCTCCCCAAAGCTGACCTTGAACAAAGGAATACATTGACGGACATCAAATCAAGCTACAAATTTAATTGGCCATTTTTGGTAATCTCACCTTTGCATCAACAAGGTAGCTGTCGCTGGAATAAAATAGAATTCTACTTGGACAGCAACATGACCAGACTCTCCACCAGAGGTGGTATTCAGCAGGTTCTGACCAGTTCTGGAGAACCAATAGCAGAAATTTTGAGTAGTTCGGAGAACCGGTGGTAACCTCCCCCCAGGAGTGGGGAGGGATTGGGAATTTTACAGTATCCTTCCACTGGAGTGGGATGGGAATGGAGATTTTACAGTATCCTTTCCCTGCCACTCCCACCAAGCCACACCAAGCCCACGGCCACAGAACCGGTAGTAAAAGTTTTTGAATCCCACCACTGCTCTCCACACATGTCAAATACACTGCCTGTTCTGGGATTGCATTAATGGATCTGTAGAATTGTGAATAGGAAGATCTGGGAGCAATTCTGCTTCCAAGTCAATTTTTGCTACTTTTAAGAAAGAAATAAGCATGCATATATTCATGGTGGTAAAAGGCCACCAAAATCTTCAGAAAGTGATCATTATAATCCATGATTTTTCCTTACTTCCTTTTATAAGGAAGTGTGTCTCTGTTTAAGCAGTTCCTGTATTACAGGGATAAAGAATTCAGCAAAAATCATAATGACAGAAACCTCAACTGATGTTTCTTTGTCATAAAGAAATGTATTTATTCAAGTGTAAACCTCAAAGGTTACACTTTCTCAAAAATCATGGCTGCAGGTCCAGGTTCACAAAATCTTTAAGGAGAACTTCTAATTACCCTTTTACCTTTTTTTTTTTTTAAAAAAACCCAATTCAAATTTATCTTTATTTTGTATATTTATCCTTCCCAAGAGTGTGTGTGCTAAATGTTTTACATTCTAAAATATTGAAGCTCCAAAATCTGATGTTAAGCCTGAAACAACTTTAGGGAATCTGATGTTCTGACATTTCCAGAAGTGTTCCAGCTTTGAAATGGCCCCATTTGACATTTTAAACAGCTGTTCCAAGTTCAAAGCATTTCTGGATTGGTTGAAATACTTCTGTTAAGGTCAGAATAACCTGCTTCAACTCAGAACAACTGTTCCAAATTTAAAACTTTGCATGCTGCCTTTGCACACTTCTTTCAGCTATTTGCTTTCAGACCCACAGGCACATAATTGTGTTTCGAGTTCACTGCCTTAAAAAAATTCATTATATTGAAAAATATATTAAAGTATCTAAAATACAGTAGGCACTTTCCCCAAATTAAGTCTGTATTCATCAAAAAGAGTCAATTAGCAACTGAGTTTCCATTACATTAAAAGAAGCGTGACCCTAATTAAATGCACTAACTAACAGGGTGTATTGGCGATATAATCAGCAACTCAGTGCATATTAGAAAGATAAAAAAAGCAAACAATCCAATTTTAACGAGTTTCTGCTTTCATAGATAAGAATGAACAAATGGTTTTGAGAATGAGTACAAGTATTTCTCCTGAATCGCACAACTCTACGTGATTGGAGTTACTGATAGGCCTAGAAAAGCTTTGATGCAAAATCAAATATACTTGTTTTTCCTTAATTATTAGTGTACGCAAGCTCACATACTTAAAGTATATCTGTTTCTATTATTCTGCTGCTCTTAAAGAACAATAATTATTCTTCCCTAGCACCAGCCATGGCTAAAAGTTGTTGTAAATTTCAAGTTGTTGTCACACAAATAGCAATCAATTGAAGCAAGGGTTTCATATAAAGTTGATCATCAAAGAAAAGACTTGTAACAAGCCAGAAGGCAGCATCAAACAGAGCAACTATCCTCATTAAACCAATCTTAGAATGTTCTTACAGGCCAACATGAATGCCTAATCTGCTTTATCTGCTTGTCATTTAACTTGATTGAATTTACTTGCGTAAGTGTAGTAGTTTAAAACGGGAGAAAGATTATTTCCCTAGAATTGGCATACTGTTATTCACCAGACATTGAGTAAGGTGGGATTGCAAAACATGCTCTCTATATATACCACATACAGATAGCCCATCAATGGGTTGGGTTCAACTCACAAGATCCCTTGTCCTCACCCACAGCCCTCCCATGTTCTTTTATTGTCCTTCCTTTCCAACTTTTTGATCAACCTTTTATTAGAGGGAAGCTGTGAATTTTCTTCTTCCCCTGTCTCACCTTATCTGTCTATTCTTTCTTCTCTCTGCTGAATCTTAGTTTTATATCCGTGTTCTTCAACTGAGGTGTTATTATTTTTCCTTCCCTACTGCTGACTTTTCTAACCCCACCCCCCTTTCTCCTCCATTTTCCCAATAATTCCTGGGAAAGACCAACTCTATAACCTTGACTCTTCTATTGACTCTTCTTGTTTCTTTTTCATTCCTGTTAAAGTGCTTTCCATTGTTGTGTTCCCACACTAGTCATGGGACCTTCACTGCTACTTCTGATACTAATTCAAACAAATGGCAAATTATAATCATATAAAATTTGGCAAAAATACATATTTGATTCTTATTTCTCGGTAGTCTTACGGGAGAGGAGTAGGCCTTGTGAGTCATGGTAGGAGAAGTGCTACCATATTCAAGATGACTTCCTATTACTCAAAGCTTCAGTAAATACAAAGATTATTTGGCCTGCTCACACCCACACTTTGGAGTCTAGTGTTGTAGAATTTAAAGACACACAGAGAATTCCTAGGTGAACAGATAGGTTTATTGTGCAATGATTCACAGGCCAATAAAGCTGGCTCAATGAACAATGAAAAACTTAAAATCATGCAGCGTTATACCCTCTTCTCTGTATTCAGGAAACAGACAAGATAATGACAGGAGAGACACAGTTTGTTTCCATATATGGTTATATATAAAACATCCTGTAACAGAGGAGACAGGTAGCAGTCTAGTTTCATATTAACTCATATACGTTGCGGTTTGGCTATATTTCCTGTTCTGTTGGGGCCTCTCTCT
Organism: Psammodynastes pulverulentus; assembly: GCA_025802295.1. Classification (NCBI taxonomy): domain Eukaryota; kingdom Metazoa; phylum Chordata; class Lepidosauria; order Squamata; family Psammodynastidae; genus Psammodynastes; species Psammodynastes pulverulentus. The sequence goes on along the minus strand of JAOYMU010000192.1, from coordinate 6,353,115 downwards.
ACTTGATGATTACTTACATACTTTATAAAGTCTCTTCAAACAATCTTTTTCCCTTAAAAGATGTTTCCCTAATATTTTTCCAGATTAGAACAAATTTATTATACTATATTTACATGTTCAGTGTTTCACTTAAGTACATCTCTGCAAATGGGATGAATCTGTGTTTTCCATTTACATATATTTGTCAACCTGTGAGTTTATATGTGAACAAATAGATGCTAGAACTAAGAATTTGCTGCAAATATATTCATTCAGTTACAACAAACTGATCGTAAATGGAGATTAATTAATTGGTTCAAACAATCATTCAAGTTAAAACATGCAGGCTTAACATTTAATGCATGAACAGCAACTATTTTGCACAAGAGAATATTTACTTTCTTATTACATAGACCATTTTATTGTTTCTAATAGACATAAGGGAAGAACAGTGCAGATTAGCAAAATGATTGTTGATGAAGAAATAAAAGGAAACACTCTGTAAATAGTAGGACAGTGTTTGCTAGGATGGAGAGGGAGAATGTGAGAGAATTGTGGTCAGTAAATGAAAATAAAAAACCTAGAAGTGATGGGAACTAGAACATATATTTCCAGAATAATAGAATACAAAATATTTCATTTGTGGATTTGTCATAAGTGTTTGTTGTTGTTTTTTAAACATTGTAATCTGTGATGAACCATCTTTTGCTGTTCACAAGTTTCTCCAAATCTAAATCCAAGCACCATCACCTGACATATTCAGCAATGAAAAAATTGGGAACTATTATCTCAGCAACATAAAGTTTCCCCACCCATACTGATTACAGACTACTTACTCGTTGCCTAGCTTTTGCTTATGAACATAAAGCAACAAAATAATAAATAATGTCAGATCCACTCTAATACCATTTAAATTAGGCCCAATAACATGTGTCAATTAATTCCACAGTTGAATTCTATGCTCTGTAGAGAATGGCTTCCTTTTGTCTAGTTTAAATATCCTAGCTATTCATTTTAATTGAATACCCTACACACACACACACACACACACACACACACACACACACACACACTTGTTATTTTCTTACCTTCACTCAATATTTTTCTAAGATAATCAGATACAGTTTTTCCTAATCAACTGATACTTTTGGTGCTGTTTTCTGGTCTATAGTATCATTATGAGATATGCAAAATAAAGCTAAACACAATACTGTTTATTATTATTTTAATTAATCATTTATTCCATTGTTTCTTTGAGAGTTCAAAGTGATATGCACAGCATTCTCTCTTTTATTACCACCCCAGAGGAAAAAGATCTATCAGATAATTGGAGAAAAAAGTGATTGGCCCCAAATCACATATAGTAAGCCTTGGTAATAAAAAGGTTCTGATCCAATACCTTAAGTATTTCACTATATTAGCTCTCAAGTATGGCTACTCTGTACATTGCTTTAAAAACATAAGAAAGTTGAAGTTTCTCTATTCACTTTCATGTTTGTTCCTCGTCCAAGGATTGGATTTCAAAGTGCAGAAAAAAATTAATTATAGATCTTTGCTTAATTTTGCCAATAAAGGTTATTATACAATTGACCTGTGTTATTTACTGAATGGGCCAGATATAACATTTATACTGTATTTGAAGCCTTGTCTCTTTCCTTACTATTTTTTGTATGTGTGTTTTTTTCTTCCAATTGCTAGGAATTTTTTGCCTGAGGCATTCTTAATCCCCTATTCCTTATTATTTAAATCTTTACACATTTTTCTTTCTGTTAGACTCTCAGGATGAAGTTTCATTCTGACAGTGAATGGAATCTTTTCAGAAGCAGTAGTAGAGCAAAGAGATTGAGGAGGAGAAAGAGAGATTAATCTGATTGACATTTCCAAACAAACCAATAATTACAGCTTGGTTTGACTTAAAGGGCTGTTCATTGCACCCTTTCAATAATAAAACAAAAGTGAATGACATCTGGCATTGATACGAAAATTCAAAATGGCAATTTTTGTGTTGTTGCTTCTCAGAGAACAATGGGGAAGTACAAAATTTGCACAAAGAAGATGAATGGGCTCCATTTAAAGCAAAAATGGCAATGAAGTTCATAGTCAGATGTGATGATAATGACCATAGTAACAGACAAATTATGGTAGAAGCACATTAATCTAAGTGATAGCTGGATATCCACAATATTTTGATAATCACTAGTTGGAATGAATGTGATTACTGCTGCATCAAGAACTTGGAGTAAATTGAAACATTTGGCTTTAAATAGATAGGATTTAAATGCACCTCATAGAAAACACAACTAGAACTAATATTCTGGGAGGGAGATGCCTCCTCTATCCTTCCATTAAATGACAGAAAATTTAGTTTTCATATTCATTTTAAAACACAATCATGAATGAAATATGGTGCTCTGGAACTACTTAGTTACAAACAGCCAGGAAATGTATGTGAATGTCCTATCTTTGATGTTATAACTACACTGCAAATAAATCTTAAAAGGAAACTTTTAGAGGGAACTCATTCCATTGGACTTTTCCAAGTAAGAGCAGCCAAGGAGGCTTCACATGATGGAAAATAATGTAATAGAATATAACAGAGATTCTCTATGTCACCCAAAAGTGTTACAAAGAAAATTAAAAGATAAATTCATAGGCATTCTGAAAACAAGATAGAAGAATAGGAGCTGCTTTCACAAGATAAAGTTGTTGTTTTTTAGAAACTCTAAGAAAGTTTCAGGGGAAGTGTTATGACCCTACCATAAGAGGATTCCTTAGATTGCCCTTGACTGTGTAAATAGAAATTCAGCCTCAGAAGGACGTTTGAACATCCTGGTTCAACCAAGGGAGTTATCCAAAAGAAAAAAAATTAAAAAGGCACACATTACCACCCAATCACAGCCACACTTTTTTAATATGTAATGCCCAAAAATTACGCAGATTTTGTTCCACAATTGCAGGTGCCATCTTGACATTTTTGACTCATTGTCCTTATTATGGATAAATCTGATCACATTTTTTCACTTGCTTCCCTCTCAGTTTTTGTGGTTGATTATTTCTAAAGAATTCTCATGTTGTATGTTCAGAGATTGTGACACTTGGGAAAGACACAGGCCAGCCCCTATAGCAAAAATAGTATTATCAAGATGCACTGGAAAATAAAATTGTTTAACTATAGTTGATTCTTATACATTTTTATGTTAATGCTTTATATATTCTTATTCCTGTTTATCCTAGTGTTTAACCTAGATCGTACTTCTTTTGTTAGATTTGCCTGCATTTCCTATGTTACAGCAAACTTAACTGGCAAAAGAAATATATTTCATATATGAAATGGACCTTATAACATACTAGAATGTAGCAGGCTGATTTCTCAGGTACAGGAGAAGCTATGTAATTTTATTTTTGTTGCTTTCCTTTCAAAATGTCCTTCAGTATCTTTTTTTGTTAGCACCAAAATCATGGTACAGAGAAAGAAAGCTGGATTAATTTTGGTTGGATATGGTTGAACAGGAAAAAACACTTTTCTGGAGAATCCAAGTACCCTGAAAATGAAATAAAGTACTCTGAAAGCTAGTGGATTCTTCCTCTCTGAGGATCTCCATGGAATCACTGGAAAACTCTCTTTTGGGAAACTCAATTGAGGGCTAGATTTGGTATATAGATAATGGAATTCAATAGATGGACAAAGTTCCTCTTCCATAAAAAATTGCATTCCTAATGCTGCCCTAACTAACTATTCTTTATGGCAGCAGGTTGACTAACTCATCTCCCTATAAGCGTGAGATAGATTACTTAGAATCATAGCACTGGAAGGGACCTTGAAGGTCTTCCAGTCCAGTCTCCTGCCAGGGCAGGAGTTCTTATTATATCCCAGACAAATGGTTGTTCAATGTTTTATTGAAAACCTCCAGTGATAGAGCACCCATGACTGGAAGGTAAGCTGTTCCATTGATTAATTGTTCTCATTGTCAGGAAGTTTCTCCTTAGTTCCAGATTTGATTTACCTCTGACAATCTTCCACCCATTGCTCTTGTCCTATTCTTAAATGCTTTAGAGAAGAAATTGACCCCCTCTTCCCTGTGACAGCCCTGCAACTATTGGAATGTAGCGATCATATTTCTCCTGAAATGTATCTAATTTCCTTCACCATTCATTGTACAGTTTAGTTTCCAGACCTTTATCATCTCTGTTGCTCTTCTCTTCAGTCTTTCTAGCGCTTCAGCAAATTTTTTTTCTTGTATAATGGTGATCATAACTGTATGGGGTATTCCAAATATGGCACTGCCAGTGCAATATAGAGTGGTATTATAACTTCTTATGATCTTGATATTTAATCCTCTTTGATGCAGCTTGGCCCTGTATTTCCTTTTTTAGTAGCTGTAGCACACTGCTGGCTCATACTTAAGCAGTGGTCCACTAGGATACCTAGATCCTCTAAATTTTCTCAATTGTACTACTATTGATATTATCTTTCTGTACATTTGGTTTTTCTTGCCTAGGTGCAGGACTTATTTTTCTCATCACTGAACTGCATCTTGTTAGATAGGGTCCAACAAGTCTATCAAGTCTATCAATATGCTTTTGAATCTTGAATCTATCTTCCAAGGTGTCAGCAATTCCTTCCAGCTTGGTATCATTTGCAAATTTGATGAGTGCCCCTTTTATACCTACATCTAGATTATTTATGAAGATGTTCAAAAGCACTGGGCCAAGACCGAACCTTGATGTACTCCTGCTGTATGCATTCCTCTACAAAGATGTAGTTCCATTAAAGACCACATGCTGAGTACAGTTAGTCAGCTAACTGCAAATCCAACTGGTGATGGTACTGTCCATCTCACATTGTTCTATCTTACTAAAAAGTATGCTGTAGACTACTTTGTCAAATGCCTTACTGAAGACTAAGTATACTATTTTTATTTTATTTATTTATTTTGTCAAGCATATATGAGAAAAACAAGTAAACATATAAGTATAAGTGAATATGAATAAAAGAAACATTAGGACAGGGGCAGTAGGCACATTGGAGCGCTTATGCATGCCCCTTACAGACCTCTTAAAAATGGGGTGAGGTTAACAGTAGACAATCTAAGGTTAAAGTTTTTGGGGTTTGGGGAAGAGACTACAGAGTCAGGTA
>JAOYMU010000192.1:6295679-6307924 GCA_025802295.1 Psammodynastes pulverulentus | reverse complement strand
ACAATACAATACAATACAATACAATACAATACAATACAATACAATACAATACAATACAATACAATACAATACAATATTGTTTGTAGCTAAGTGGAGCACAGTTACCATATGGGGCTAAATTAAGACCATATAACAGCCCGAGAAGAGAGCGTATGTATGTAGGGAATGTCTTATGAGATCTGTTTCATAATCTAGCCATTTTTGATTGTTAGGTGTCTATATACTGCAATCTCTCCCATTCTTTTTCTTTGATTTTGCTGTCCTTGTAAAGAAAAAGTACTCTTTTCTTTTCAGTTATTATTATATCGGATGTCCTAGATAGCAAATCAAAATCATATGCAAAAGTCTGATAAAATTTTGGTAACATTCTCAACACTTATTTCAATTTATATTTACTTGTATGATTTTACCACATTTAGAAACTCATAAATCATTTTTTCATAGATGCTGGTGAATCATATTGGTTACTCTGACATGACACTGTCTGAGTAATTTGGTTGCATCCACTAATTATATGATCCTTGATTTGTAATTGTTTGCAATGCCAGTTCTTAAGCTGTAAAAAATAATTCTTTTTTCCCCCCTGATGGTGCCAATTCGTAACCATTATCAGTTCCTGGTCTTATCCACCTTCTTTTCAGGTGTTTTTTTTTAATGTAATGGCTTACTTTTCCAATTTTCTTAACAATTTTCCAACCATTCACTTTTATATTCTTGCTTCTACCACTTTCAGGATGTTTTCTTTGTAAAGTCCAATCTATTTATTTTCTCTTTGCTTGCTTTGATGTAGTCATTTAATCCATGCTTTTCTTCTGCTATTTATTTTATCCGCAGGAAACCATGGCCTCCAATTTTATGTACTTAGCTGATCAATATCATTTTATGGATGCAATGCAAGATGCACTGTCATCAGTTTTTGGGTTTTAAAATAGCATAACAGAGTTGGAAGGGACCTTGGAGGTCTTCTAGTCCAACCCCCTGCTTAGGCAGGATACCCTACATCACTTCAGACAAATGGTTATCCAACATCTTTTTAAAAACTTCCAGTGTGGGAGCGTTCACAGCTTCTGGAGGCAAGTTTTTCTACTGATTAATTGTTCTAACTGTCAGGAAATTTCTCCTTAGTTCTAAGTTGCTTCTCTCCTTGATTAGTTCCCACCCATTGCTTCTTGTCCCGCCTTCAGGTGCTTTGGAGAATAGCTTGACTCCCTCTTCTTTGTGGCAGCCCCTGAGATATTGGAACACTGCCATAATGTCACCCCTAGTCCTTCTTTTCATTAAACTAGGTATACCCAATTCCAGCAACTGTTCTTTATGTGTTTTAGCCTCCAGTCCCCTAATCATCTTTGTTGCTCTTCTCTGCACTCTTTCTAGAGCCTCAACATCTTTTTTACATTGTGGCAACCAAAACTGGATGCAGTATTCCAAGTATGGCCTTACCAGGGCATTATAAATTGGTATTAACATTTCACATGATCTTGCTTATATCTCTCTGTTTATGCAGCCTAGAACTGTGTTAGCTTTTTTGGCAGCTATTGCACACTGCGGGCTCATATTTAAGTGATTGTCCACTAGAACTCCAAGATCCCTCTCACAGTTACTACTATTAAGCAAGGTACCATATATACTGTTACCTGTGCATTTTGTTTTTCTTGCCTAAATGTAGAACCTCACTTTTTTCACCATTGAATGTCATTTTGTTAGATAGTGCCAATGTTCAAGTCTGTCAAGATCCTTCTATGTCTTAAGCCTATCTTCTGTTGGCTGTTCCTGCTAGCTTGGTGTCATCTGCAAATTTAATGAGTTCCCCATCTATCCCCTTGTCCAAATTATTGCTGAAGATGTTGAAGAGTACTGGGCCTAAGACAGAGTCTTGGGGTACCCCACTACATACTTCCCTTCATGTAGATGCAGTTCCGTTGAGGACTACATGTTGAGTGCGATTGGTTAGCCAGCTCAAATCCAACTGGTGGTGATGCAGTCTAACCCATATTTTTCTATTTTATCAAGTAGTAGGTTATGGGCTACTTTATGAAATGCTTTACTGAAGTCCAAGTAAATTATCCACTAATTTTGTCACTTTGTCAAAGAATGCAATAAGATTAGTCTGGCATGATCTATTTTTGACAAACCCACGTTGGCTTTTGGTTATTACTTTGTTTGCTTCTAGGTGTTCACTGATTCATTGCTTGATTATCTTTTCCAGAATCTTCCCTGGTATTGAGGTCAGGCTGATAGGTCTGTAGCTTCCTGGGTCTATTTTTTCCCCTTTTTTGAAGATGGGAACTATATCAGCTCTTTTCCAGTCCTCTGGCAGTTCCTCAGTGCTCCAGGATCTTTGAAATCAGTGGTTCTGAGATCTTGTTTTCCAGTTCCTTCAGAATACTATATGAAGTTTTGCTAATTCAGTTGAACAGATTCTCATTTTTCTCAATCAGTGATAGCCTTGTAGCCTTAATTGTTCTTTCAGAACCCTCTAGTTTTGGGAGAGCAGGGGTAAAACCTTTGAAAGGTTAATGTGCCCATAATGCATTTTAAGAACTGTTTAATTCCCTCTCATTAAACTTTCAATTCAGTGACAAAAAGAGTAGAGCTTGCTATATGAAACTTCATTATATGATGCATTGGCATACATTCTAAAACTTCTGAATAGATTAAATCATAGAGAGATAATGTTTCTTCTGTCTGTGGCAGACATGATTAAGACCAGTCCTAAGTGAATAAGTGCCTTCATTTATGTTTTTGGAAAAACAATTTGGAAGAACCATGCCTACAATCAACTTTTGAGACAAATCCATTAATATGGGCATACACATATATCCAAACATATACATATGAAGATACTATCTTATTTACATACAAGTGTATTTAGGGTTTCCTTTCACCATTTTCCTAAGCATTAGTGCTGTTTATGTAATACAGAATTTAAATTTATAATGGAATTAAGATAAGCATGATTTAGATGAAGTCTGAAAATAGCTGGATATATTGTAATTCCATTCATACCTTCATTCATCAACAACATTAGAATTTGTTGGCTTACCAAATTTCTCTTCTGTTTCTTTCAATTCTATAAACAAACAAATTGAGGAATCAATGAAAAACAGGAAATTCCCTTTATGTCAGTTTTGAATTGCTAGTACCACTAAATACCAGCAGGGATGATAGACTCATTAAAATGTTTTAGATGAGGCATTTGATGGAACTTAAGTAATTTCTTGTTTCTCTGTTTTCAATACTACTGCAGACCTGGCAGCTCTGTGGAATGCAGAGATGGCCCAGAATGAACATTATCTCTTTTTGTCTTCGGTCTAGCATTGCTTAACTAGCATTTTGACTTGCCAGGTAGCTCATAGCAATGGACATACAGTGGAACACAAATTAAGTTTTTCCCATCATGGATCAGACTAAATATAGAGTAAGGGCCATTGTTTGTTCAGCTTTGCTCATCTTGGTTACAACATGAATAGCATAGGTGTGTCAAACTCAAGGCCTGCAGGCCCAATCTGGCCCAAGGGGTGCTTAGATCTGGTCCAAGGGGCCAGCCTAGAAACAGCAAAGGACTGGCCTGTGGTGCCTCTGCTAGTGAAAATGGAACTTGGGGGGGCGCACAATGCCCCCCACACACACCCTATTTTCAGCCTGGTCAGCCTCCTACAACCCTCTTCCAGCAAAAATGGGAGCTCTGTTCTCTCCGGAAGAGCCTGCAGGAGGCCGTCCAGGCTAAAAATTGTGTGCATGGGGGGTGCATACGCCTCCCCCAGCTCCTTTTTTGCTGGCAGAGGACTATCAAAACAAACTTTTGCATTTGAGCATACAAGATGGGACAGGAAAGGAGAAAAGGAAAGTCCTGCCTTAGCACTTGGCCATCACAGGTGCCCTTAACACGATGACCATGCCCACCATGGCCACACACACCCCACACACAGCCCTCCGAGGTCAAACACAACCCTGATGCTGCCATCAATGAAATCGAGTTTGACATCCATGGCATAGGCTATGAAAAGTCAAATCAACAAGAGAGGCCTTTCTGAAGATATCCCAACTGCCAGAGTTGAAATATTGATTACTCAGAAAGGGATTTTATTTAATGTTTAATGTTTCAAGGATATGAAATATGCTCCTTAAAGAGACATCCCCATTTAAGACAATAAGAAAAGCAAGCAAATTTCACCCAACTTTTAATGTTAAACAATTTAATAATTAAGTTTAGGTTTATTATTTATTTCAATATTTTACTATTCTTATATATTATATATTATTCTATTGCTTTGAAATTGGAATAAAGAGGAAAGGGATATATAAATAAGAAATAATAAGCAATTATGAAATTACCTTTTTCATGTTTATTTTTTTCACTTTCTGGGAAAAAATGCAGTAGAGTTAGACATCTGCTGGTATAGCATTAATCATTAAATAAATATCAGATAGTATTCTAGATTTCATATAATTCAAATCTCCATGTAAAATTCAATTCCATCCTAGGGATGTTAAAATGTTACTTCAAAATTTGAACAAAACAATCCCAATTGAAATATTTTATCAGAAGAAAAAAAATGTAATATTTTGACTGTTACCCATTATGAAACAAAGGGAACTTAAATCAGACCTGTTACTCAGTCATTGTTTGTTTGTTTGTTTGTCCTAAGGCCATAAGTATAGTTGGAGAAATAATCCCTGTTATCCACCACACAACCTACACTTCTTATAACAAACTAGCTTTCTATAACAAACCAGCTTTCAAGGACATGATTAAACAAACTCAGACCTTGAAACAAAATTCTCCACACTGATTGTTAGGAAGCATGTATCATTCAGTGAGACCTTTCTTCACTTTCTATTAACACCAAGGAACTTAATGTTAGCAACTGATCAATTAATATTCCTATATTCAAGCAATTATTTAATTATTCCGATATTCCTATATAATTATTAGCTTGCAGACACAACTTATGAAACAAAATGCCCCTTTTTCCCATGTTCAAAATACAATTTCAAAATGGGACAATTGGGGTTTTTGCTCTCCATCCTAGTCTAGCTCAGTTTCTAACAAAAAAAGGGGATATATTGCTATGAGATTCTACAATTCATTATCCAATAAACTGGATTATTCAACATTCAGAATAAAAGAAGGTTCTTACCTCGTGAATTTTTAAGGGTTAATATTTCTATAAGAAATAAGATACATGCTATACGTTAATAACAAGAGAAAATCCTCATGAAGATACAAAACATCATACACTAAATACCAGTTGATACGAGGTGGATATTCAAAATGAATGATATGTGTATTTCATCTTATTAGGGAAGGAGGTAATTGATAGATATATCTAATTGGCCTATGCTTATGTGCTCCCTATACATACATCAGTAAATTGGCTAAATATTAGAAGACTATTGAACAGTTTTAGCCTTAAATTGCAGAGTACTGGAAGTTTGAATAAATGCTATGTTCCCTCCCCATACTACAACTTCAGCCTCAATAAGATATTTGCATGCATAAGAGTCCTGTAAAAGTCATGACAACTTTATATGTGTATCACAACATTGTGGTAGAGAATAAAGGAAATGGCCTTGAAGGAGAAGAAAAAGCACTGCAAGCAAGGCAATGGCTGCATAAAAGGGATTTGAGCCAAAGCCAAGAAAGTAACGTAAGTAAACATCTCAGATAAGCCTGTTCCTAGTTCACATAAAGATAAAGGGAAAGAGGGAGCAGGCACTTTCATATTTCCACAATTATGTTACTATAGCTCTACAACAAAGATAGTGGTGATCTAGTTTACCATTGAAGGGCTAATAGTTATTGAACAAATTATGCAAATTACATAATTTAAATTATTTGTGCAGTGATATCATGACATGTCTAACATCACTCCCTCCTGTACAAATATCTATGTTTTTACAAGTGTATGTTAGTTAGTTTAGTTTAGTTAGTTTACTTTATTGTCATTGCACCTCGTACAACGAAATTAAATGCCATCTTCAGTGTACATTATGATTATAAAAATAAAATAAAAACACAAATACACATCCTTCACATTCTATACAATTGAATTGAAAACCCCTGATATTGCATTTGTATGGTGATCATAACAATAATAAACAGCAGCAACAGGAAGGAAGGAAAAGAAAAATATATAGTTACCATCCTGTAGAGCATCCTTTTCATTTACTGCACATGAAGGATAGGAACAATAATCAGAACATGATTATTCATATTCTTTAAATCACTTTAACAGAATAGTAGAGTTGGAAAAGGACCTTGGAGGTCTTGTAGTCCAAGCCCCTGCTCAAGCAGGAAACCTTATATTATTTCAGATAAATGATTGTCCAATCTCTTCTTAAACTTCCAGTATTGGAGCACCCACAACTTCTAGAGGCAAATCATTCTACTGATTAATTGTTCTTTCTGTCATGAAATTTCTCTTTGGTTCTAGGTTGGTTGTCTCCTTGATTAGTTTCTATCCATTGTTTCTCGTCCTGCCTTCAGATATAACATAAAATTAGACTTGCCATTCAAATTAAATTTATATCCCAGAATTTCAGAGTGTCCAACATGCAACATCTGTACACAAATTTGCCTAGAGCCATTACCACCACCTTTTATCATCACTTCCTACTGATGTCATCCCATTTATCACTCTTAAAAGATGATATTCCAACTCACCTGCCTGAACAATCTTCTGTTTGTCTCTTAGAATGAAAAACATGTCTTTTAGTGTAAGTGTATGCTGCATAGAAGAAAGCATTCTAAGCATCATGAGATTAATGAATTCCCATGTCTGAAAAGTATTTTGACAAAGTCAAAGGATTTTTGCTATATGTATAAAATTCTTAGAGGTGGTCTCCAAATTCTAGTACAGTTATTAAGGATGATTTTTCTTTTCTTTTTTTTTAAAAAAGGGTAGTTTCCCTTGTCCAATCGATGTCTGATTCTCGGGGGCAGTGTTCATTTTCATTTCCTAACTGAGGGTGTCTGTATTATCTGAAGGAATGCTGTTACCTACCCATCAAAGAGGTACATATTTATCTACTTGTATTTGCATGCAAGGTTGGCAGGAGCTGGGGCAAGGATGTGAGCTCACTCAGTCATGCAGTGCTTGGGTTTCGAACTGCCAACCTTCTGGTCAACAAGCCCAACATATTACCTGCTAGGCATCGTGCCCATCTTTTTTTAAACTGATGTTAAATAACCATATCGTATATACTGCTAAATGGTTAGGTTAAAACCTTCATTTTAAAATAAGGCATTAGGTTTAGTTCATTATTTGGCCAGGCCGGTGTCCATTTGTCTATGTACTTGTCATATTCTAATAGTATTTATGATAACACTTACTTTTTAATTTATACATAGTGCCAATTATGATAAGAATGCTAAGTAGTGCAATCAGAAAAAAGGCAATCATGTATCCAGATGTGGCAGGGAAAAAGATATCTGTAGGTAGAAAGAAATTATCATTAAATTTGATTTTTTATTATCTTTATTTTTTGCAGTTGTTTCAGAACTGGAAAGCTAAAGAAATACAAGTTAGAGAGAGACAATTAAGAGATTTGATGTTTTTATTCTGGAAATTGCTCATCCTTAGAAGCTAAAAATTTTGACCTTCATCTACAGTTTCACTTCATACAAACAATTATACATACTTTCTGTTTCTGATCTCAGCATTGTCTCATTATTTTATGCCTACCTTTTATTAATTGGTAAATGCCAGATATCTGTAATACCACACTTTAACTTGAATTAAACTAGGGCTGACAAAAAGAAAAATGAAAGCAGGACTATAACAAATGATGGAGAATTTTGAAAGTGTGCTATCAGGCTCCACACAATGACTATTATCTATCTCTGTAGAACTGTCCATTTGATTGTATCTAAATCTGGATTTATAAAATTATATCATACATACAAATTAATGTTTGTATGATAAAATTTTATAAATCGGCAGATGTAAAAGAGTGTCTATTACACAGAACAAATATCATGATTAATGGGTTGGATTAGGAACAGAGACAAATTTCATAATATGGCACTTTCAGTGATCCAGTGATACCAGACTCATTGACTGCTGAAATTGACCATAATATCTAGTAGGAAGCAAAAAATACATAAATGAATGAATAAATGAATGAATGAATGAGGTTTACATTAGCTGTGATTTATGTTTTATATTAATTTTATTTTATTAATTTAATTTTACATCAAAATTATGCCAAATCAAGGCTTGAGCTATCTCTCTTTGCATGTAATGAGTCTATCTCATATATTAGTTTCACCTTTTAAGTTTCATTGCTGAAATAAATGTACTTTTGCATGATATTCTAATTTTTCGAGTTTCATATATACAGCACTATATTCAATATACAGATGCAGGACGATACATCTAACGCTATCCCCAAGCAGCTCACATAGCAAATAGGAAATAATATAAAAATCTTTTTCATAAGAATAGCATCTCACTTTTATATAACACTGTTTCTTATTCACCTTCAATGACAAGTGATGTTGACCCCAATACTAGTTTTGAAGATTTTTTTATAATCTTGCAGGAGAGAGCATTGCCAGCACTTGGCTCTAGAAGAATATCCAGATTGGTGCTGTTATGAACAACTGGAGCAGAAACAAGTTCCTTCCCTTTGCTGTCCATCCATGAAATCTGAAAAAGCTCAGGAGATTCTTCTACTTGAGTTTTACAGGTGAGTTTGATTCCACTGCCCTCATATTGCTGAAGCATAATCAGTGGGCTTCTGAAACCTAAAGACAGAAGTTGTTTTAATGTGAAATCTATTGATCCATCCTTCCATTTATCCATTCATCTATCATCTATCTTCCTAACTATCCTCCATCTATCTATCTCTGTTTATCTGTTATATTGATGAGATGTTCATAAATTGTGCTGATTTGCGTCATTTGAATTATACACAGCTATGTTTCTATTTCATGAGTCATAATTCATAAGTTACTTATTAGGTAATTGAAGCATACATTTACTGAAGACAAAAGCAGGAGTTCCCTTGAGGCCTGCAAATCCAGGAGATTCTTGCCAGGGCTTCAGTCTTTTTTTTAAGCTGTATTAGTTGCATAAGAAGAAACTTATTTGTATATTGTATTGGTACAATAGATGGAAGGGGACCAATAGGTAAAAATTGTACAGACCCATGCAAACTGCTTCTGCATCCATAAAGACACCAGGACTTGGACCTTTGAATCAAAGACACTATAAATCTAAGCAGTAATTTAGATTACAGTGTAGGGTAAAAGTGCAGGATTTCTTTACAAAGCATTGAAACAGGAGAGTTATATTAATCTGTGCTAGAGAATAAATCAGAAGGAATATGACAGCAACTTTTCCAATTATTACATTAGAAAGATATTATTAAAAAGTGTAAAATTCTGTGAACAGCACTTTATCATCAGGTGTGAATCTGCAGCTCATAAAAATTTGTACAACTAGGTTCCTTCTGATATTTTTGTTACAAGAATAAACATTTATAGGTCTTCTGAAGGAGCTCTCTATTTTGATTTCTAAGAAACTGAATTTTTCAGCAAGTTAGATTTTTGTAATGAGCTTAATTTGAGGATGGGTACAATATAAAAGGGATAAAAGTGACTACAGAAATCTGAAAAGACTTAAGATTACTAAAGCTTAGTTCTTAATCCAACCCAATTTTTTGTGACTGAGCAGAAGCATTATTAGGACCAGTTTTATTAATATCAATTTCAAGGCAAATTATTTCACAGAGTAAGACAAACTTTCTTAAGTATAGGAAGTATGATATTTTGAAGTAATAAACACATTTGGAAATTAAAAATATTATGTGGGAGTATTCACAAAATAAATATCGTGAATGATATTGCATCTCCATTAACTAAATAAAAAAACTTAATTATTGGATTCATCTAGCTAGTCCTACATTAATTCTATTTTTATTCTGGGCTGTTAGACTTTTCAACAAAGTGTTAAGTGGTAGACTAAGTGGTTATCATTTCTAAGTTCTATCGATTAGAACAGAGATAAATAAGTTGACAAAGTTGAACGTAATGCTAAAAAAGTGAGTCTATAACCAATTAAATTCTTCTTGATTAATCAACAAGGTTTTAAGCAAAACATATTACCAACATCTTTAAAAAGGACTGTTGCAACATTATGGAAAAAAAGTGTAAATTACTTTCAATTTCATGAGTTTAATCTGCCATTCAGTAATAATAGGCCACTTTTAATCATTATTTCATTTTTAGAACAAAAAGTTAAAATAAACATTCTCCTAACATTCATTCCTTTCTCCATTAAAATATAATTTCTGCAATTAACTGATGAAATGTATTGTTTTTGATCTGCCAATTAAAATAGTTGATCTTTAAATAAAACACACACACAAATATCACAATGTCAATTAAAAAGACCTTTACCTGCTGTTGAATAAGTCATCAGAAAGAACAGTAGGAAATGGGCACCCAACTTCTCTGAATAGGATAGAAGAACTATATCAGAAAAGAATCATAATGAAACATCTATGAGCCCCAAAGAACAGTAAATGAAATATAAACAATTTAAACTATAAACTAACAATATTGCACTATTATGAACATTTCTAACTGGGATAATTTCACCAAACTAAGTGTAACTCAGAATTGAGTTGATATGTTTGAGTTCCGTATCACAACTGATTACCTCAGTCCCCCACCCTTCCTTTTCTCATGATATTCCCTGAATATGTGACTTCAAAATAGCTTACCATTTAAGTGTAAAGCTTCCATGATTTGGCTTGAAGCAATATTAAAGATGAAGCATAATACGAATACAGTGTCACTACTTTTCTTGCCATAGATCTTCTTGTTAATTATTTACTATCCTCCCTCAATGAAACACTAGAGGGGGTGGTAAACAGATAGCTCTGACTCATTTGAAATCCCTGACTGAAATGGAAAGTGCCATTTGGTTTCTGTATCTGTTTCTGAGACTCTGAAAAGGAATTGGAGAGCTTAAGAAGCTCTAAACTGTCAACTTTGGAATTCACCACCCAGAAATCATTATACCTTAGTATAAGACTACCTTATCTTCCAAGGGAGGAAAGTATTCTACTAATTTTTTATGAAAAGCCATTCATCAAAAAGATGGGCTTATATGGCCCCAAAAGTAGAGTCCATCGAAGCATTGGTTGGTATTTTTTAGCATTTACAATTTAGAGTTTTTTAAGAAATGTTTCAGGTCAGCACTAATGAAACAGGAATTTTTATTCCTCAGTGACTAAATGAACATCAGCCAACAAGTGGAGAGACAGTATTAATTGGGCTTTTAATATAATGTGGAAATCTATTTGTTATTTTAGGAGTGAAAAATCATAAAAGTAGATTTTCTGAGAGATTCAGATCCATCCAGCCCAGATGGAAGAACAATCTAGATACTAGTGGAAGAATAGCAGTGGTTTACTCTTTCTAGATTTCAGGCAACAGACATAAACAATTCATAGATGCATTTTCTGCACTATTGGTGGCTTCTCTTCTGTGAAGTGGACAAATAAATATAAGTGCAAAAAATCCAGAAAATGACTTTATATTGCCCATCAAGCACCTCTATTGTGCTTATGAACATCCCAACCCTAAACTGCATTTCATTTTGGCTGGGGAGTATAAGACGCACTTTTTCTATCTCCAAGAGTGGGTGAAATTATACACGAATATTGCAGAAGCCCCACCCACCAGAAATTTACCTGTGCAGCAAACAGCAAAAAGCCTGTTGCAGCTTCAGTACAGCCTAATTAGCATAAGCAGCTGATGGTCGTTTGGATCGGCTCTGACCATCAGTTGTTTCAGAGTTCAGGGATTGCCAATAGGCTATAGTAATCCCTGTAGCCTGAAATGGGTGGAGCCACGTGCTAATTAGGCTGTGTTGAAGCCAAAAGTGAAACTGAAAGTCTGTTTCTGCTTGCTGCAACAGAGGGAAATTGCTGGGAGGCAGAAGCTGAGGTAAAATACTTTTTCTTATTTTCCTCCCCCAAAAGTTAGGTGCGTCTTATAGTCTGAAAAGTACGGTAATTCTTTTTAGAATGTGACACTGGTTTCCAATCCCCAATGAATGTCAAATGGGATAACATTTTCATTGAAGTTCAAAAATTCAGTTCAAAAATTACAAAGGAATATCTGGGAAGACTTTAGAGGTAGCTTGTTGCAATTGGCTCTTGTAAGTTATTCATTTTCTTGTCCTTCATAGTGCACTTCAGTTCATCAAGACTGACAATTAATATTT
>JAOYMU010000192.1:6234245-6245672 GCA_025802295.1 Psammodynastes pulverulentus | reverse complement strand
TAGATGTATGTTCTCCAATGAAATACATTCATGTCTGGATGTCATCAATCACATTCTCCTATAGAGCATCACCGCACGCCAGACCCTGGCTTCCACCTTCCTCTTATATTGAAAGAATGTGCTTCTGCATTCCTCAATTAGAGACCCCGTCAGGGCTATCCCTCTCTCTCCTTTTATGACAAATTGTAAATGCGAACAAGCTTGGATTTATAATTTGACAAATGGTTTGATGCATGCTGGCTTTTGCGTCAAATTTAAGCAATATGCAAACAGGTATGAGACAGTCAAACACAAAGGACCTGAAACACACATTAAGTTCCAGGTAAGGTGATTTATTGCACGTGCCTACGCACAAGAATCTAGTCAACGAATGGTGAGCACTATTTGGTCACTAGATAAGGGTTAGCGGAATTCAAGTGGGGTTGGACTTGGACTGCTTGTGGAAATGTAGTAACTGCTTGTGGAAATCTAAAATCTACACTTGCTGGTTTCTCTTTTGATTCTGCCCCCTGGGTTCTGCCACTCCTTCTCCTAACAGAGATCGTGCAACACAAGACACGCTAAATTGTACTGCTTATTGACAAGGCTTGCTGGAAGATGCTTTTATCCCAAACTCTCCATCTTGCTGTGCAACCATCATTTCCTGGACCTGTCCTAGGGCTCAGCCAACCAGTATTGGGGATTAAGTATGAATGAAGAGTGAATGTGATTGCTGTTGACTTGCTTGGAATCAACGGAGGCTTGTTGCTGTTGGGTTTTTATGCTTATTTTATTTTCAAATGCAGAAGATCTGGTTAATTTTCTGAAGAAGACAGCTACCCATCTGTTCTGGCTGGGCAAAAAGCTGTTAAGGTAGTAATTCAAAACCAGAAGGGCTTTCTAGCTTGACATCTGAATTCCTGTCCAATATTGTGCAGCCCCCAGTTTGTGTACAGTATTCAGACATTCTGCATGATCTAGAACACCTGAAAAGGGCTAGGTTCAATCTAAAATCCTCCAGGGCTGCCAGAGGGCAAATTTGTACTTTGAATCTCTTTTTTCTCGGTGCCAAGGCAGTCTTAAGTGATTTGGGATGTCACGACAAATTGGCACATGTACATAATCCAAAGACCCTGTGATCACCAGAAAAAAAAAATCTAAAATTTGTAAACAAAATTAAAGACAGATTTCCCCTTCCTACCCATTGGAGAAGTTTATAATAATTAAACGCAACAAGGTAATGGACTATAAAATAAAGTTTCAAGCAGAGGTGATGATTGGATTCGTTTCGAAATCATTATTGCAGTTCTCCACCATGAAACCTATCCAGCAGGATCCAGGAGGGCAAGGCAAGAAATTCCTAAGGGTTGAGAGTTTCAAAGGCACCTAGGACTGGGGGAGGAAGAATGAAACCAGCCACAGCAATAAGGCAGGCCTCAGATTCAAGGAGGGTGAGGTCCTCCCCCATGTACCCAAGTGATCTTTAGCTTATGGGAAATTTTTCCAGTAGAAAGTTGGGTTGGGTGTGTGTGTGTGTGTGAATACACACATAACCTATCTAGAGATTCAGCTATAAATTCAAAGGCGGCACACAAGCATCCTTACCTTCTAGTCAGTGGAAATAGAAAACATTCCCCTTTAAAAGAACCATCCTTTTTCTCCATATTTTAATCAGGGGCAATTTATATCCTCCCCATGCGTGCAAGCATATTACGCACCTTCGCATTTCCCAACTTTTCCAGATTAGAACTGTATCTAAGCCCCCGAGGCTCACATAAAATCCTGCCGCGGACCCTTCAGTGCTATAAAGCAAGTCCTCTAGCAGTACCAGACCCCCTAAGGTGCTTTGTAGAGACGGCGTCATATGCCCTGCAATAACTGCAGGACACGGATCACTGACCTCGGAGATGACAGATCACTCCCTCTGGGCAGGAAACGAGCTTGTTTTATGACAGCGAGGGACCCTCCGCAATATATGAGGATGAGAAGCGGTGGGTATAACCTTACCCGCTGTAACCAGAGCAGAATAAGGAAAGGTCAGCATAGACGTATTGTGTTTTAGCTCACCTGTCGAGGCTAATGCTACCAGGTGAAAAGAGTGAGTCCTTAATAGGAGCCATTTCTTCTCCACTAGAGAGGGCCCCCATCAAAACCTCTACTTTCTAGCCTCCTTGAGGGTTTGTAGGAGAGATCAACAAATGAAGGTTCATGTCCGAAACTGCCAGCCCAAGACTACTGGGAATCTCAGTTCAGCGATACTTGGAAGGTCACCACATCTAAGGGCAGTAAGAGGCCATCGCTTCTTGATATAATAGGAGGGAAAATGGAGGCAGGGTAATGTCCTTCCTGCCTTGACCTCGTTTACAAAGCAGCAGCTACAGGGAATCTACTTGTTGATCATCCAAATCCTCTTTGGATATTGTTTTTAGAAGTCATGCAAAAAATCCAATAATGGAGCTCAATAGAATCAAGGCCAGCTGCATTGTCTTTTTTTTTTGTCCTGCTATACTGTATATAGTAGGAGAGAGATGCCACCTGTTTTGGGAGGAACTGGAAACTCCTGGCCCTCTAAACCTCAGTTATGATCTACCTCCTTGTAGGCTAATCTCAGACTTGAGCTATGCACTTTCTGTGGAGAGACTACCACACTCCAAAGGTCTGCAGAACTGCTTCAAGTTGGTTTTGGCACAAACAAAGTTTCAGACAAAGTTCTAGATTCTGGACAAGTAGGGCAGGTTTGGTGGATCAACCCCTTCACCTGGCTTCCTTTCAGGAGCTCTTGGACTGGGGGGGGTCCCTCAACCCCTCCATTTCTGATCTTCCCAGTGTCTCTCTCTACAGATGATGGCTTATTAAAATGAATCACCCCCAAATGTCTTGTGGGTTCCAGAGGGTTCCAGAGGAAGCTTGGACTTTCTAGCAAAGATCTGATGGGTAGTTTGGTTGAGGTTTTAGTCAGTCTGGAATGGGTGAGGAAGCTTCAACTGTATGGCCCTATATGATGTTCCTTAGTTCTGAATTCCAGAATGAGAAGTGCCATATTAGTTGCCTTGAGCACCACTGGAGGAAGACAAAAAGTGAATCTGACTGAACATGGGAATATTTGGGATTACTCAGAGGTGTTAAGAGTGGAGAAACAGAGCTATTTCTCTGCCTTATTTCATTTGTTAATAGCCAGCCAGTTACTCCTTGCTAAGGGGGAGGATGAGTCCCAGAAATTCCCTCAGGGTCAATAGTCTATTTACCTGGTAGATAAAGTATGCAGGTTTTCTCGGAGTTAGACTCTCTGTTGGTTAAGGTACCTGTGGCATAATCTTCTGGATTTATCTGGAAGAGTTTGTGCCTGTGACTTTGGATGGAGTTGACAGAATACTTTAGACGTACAGCCAATTACCTATCTATTAGATTTAAGTCCTTCCTGGATTGTCAAGGTTACTCAGGAGGTGACATGTGGTTAAATCAGCTTCTCTGAGGAAATGGGTAATACTTCTGGCCTTTGTGTGCCCCTGCTTCAAGAAGCCATGACTGGTTCCAACAATTCTGAACATTTTGTATCCATTCTCCAACACCCTGTTTTAGGGAACCTTGTTACCGTGTTTTCCCGAAAATAAGACCCTGTCTTATAATTTTTTTGCCACCAAAAAAAGGCACCAGGTCTTATTTTGGGGGGGATGCCATCCACTGAATAACCTCACTTGCGTGCATCATCCCAGGCTTCCTTTTTGCTGTCAGAGGCCTTCAGGAACTTCTTCTTCTGTGGCCAGCAAGGTTTCCCTGAAGGCCTCTGCAGCCAATATCAGAGCTCCAGATCAATCCAAAGCTTTGTATTCAGCTACAGAGGCCTTCAGGAAAAGCCTTGCCAGCTTTGCCAGCTGCAGAAGAAATGGACCAGCAAGGCAGGTGTTGGGGTGTGGGAGGTCTGGCTACAACTATTCAAAGGTAAGTAGTAGGGCAGCTCTACCCCTCCCATCTCCACCCTACCTTAATTTTTACCCCTGTACTCTGGAGTGGGTGGGATCTTAATAAAGGCTTATTTTGGGGGTAGGGCTTATATTGAGTGCATGTATAAAAAATCAAGCTAGGACTTACTATCAGGGTAGGTCGTATTTTCGGGGAAACAGATAGAAGGTCAGACAACAGCTTCAGAGAATTCTAACAAAACTAGATATTATCCAAATTCATTTCAGCCAGGCTTCAGAATGGAGGCAACATTGATCATATTTGCTGATAACCATTGGCAGAACTGGGACGAGACATTGCATCCATCCTGACTCTCCTTAATCTTCTATCAGCTTTCAAAGCCATTCATTATGATAACTTTCTGGACTGATTGACAGGATTGGGAGTTCGAGTGACAGTGATTCTTCTTTCTCTTTGGTGGGTTCCAATCCATGTTAACAAGGCCAAAGAGATCAATCCTGGGCCCTTTACTTAAGGGCTGCCTCAAGGCTCAATGTTCTTCCCCCTTCTATTTATATTTTCATGGAATTGTTGAGTGAGGTCAACCATTAGTTCAAGATTCAGTATTGACAGTTTGCTGATGATACTCAATTGTTTATCTTGCTGCCCTAGTGATGCTGTTGATGTTTTATCCTGGCATCTAGAGGCTGTGTAGGTCTGGATGGTAAGAAACAGACTCAGGTTTAATTCTAACAAGATTCTGTGGTTGTATTTAGATCTGGGAACTCTCCATTTCTAGTCTGTATAGGGTTGTACTTCCCCATTGAGACTGATGCACAATCTGGTTTTTTTCCTTGGATTCATAGCTCCTGCTGAAAGATGGCCTTTACATATAATACAGTGGCGTAGCGTGAGTTGTCAGCACCCGGGGCAAGGCAAGTAATTTGCGCCCCCTAACCTGTGGATTTTAGCATTCGAGTCTCTTCCACGTACCATGCCGCCCGGTCCGACGCGTCGAAGCGGAGCCCCGAGGGCCCTGACGAAGAGGACAACGGCGGCGGGGGCGGCGACGACATCATGACGGGCGGGGCTCTCGAGCCGCTGCTCCAGCCTTGTCGCCGCGCCTGCTGGAGCCCGCGCCAAAATGGCGCCGCAGCGGAGCGGGGAGGAAAGAGGAGGAGGAGGAGGTGCGCGATGCGCTCTTCGCGCAGGTGCGCCTAGCCTCTTCCTCGGGGGTGGGCGGGGCTTCTGTCTGGAGAGGCCCCTGGCAGCGAAGGGGGTATGCGGGGCTTTCCCGCATGCGCCCCCCAGATATTGCGCCCGGTGCGGCCGGCCCCCCTGCAACCCCCATGCTACGCCTCTGATACAATAGTTCTACCTAATTATGCCTGTATCTAGAATGAAAGCCTTCCAGATGATCATGCATGCCCATTTCTAATGAATTGTAAAACTGCAATACCCTCCAAAAGGGCATTAATCTTTAAAGATAAAGGTGTCCCTGTGGTTTTACTCCACTATTCATGATTGACTTTAGGGGGCAGTGCTTACTTTTGTTTCTTAAGCCAAAGCCAGCATTACCAAGAGATCTTTCCACGGTCATGTGGTCAGCATGGAATCACGTCACAGCAAAAAGCGTACTGTGAAACACAAAATGCAGTTATCTTCCTGCATGCTTATATGTGGTACCTATTCAAGTACTGGCATTTACATGCTTTTGAATGGCTGGGACAAGCAATGGGAACTCAGCATTCAGGTCTCAAATGCCAAGCTATACACCTTTAACTATCTAAGACTCAGCATCCTAACCACTGAACCACCATATCCCTATCCTTAAAAACTACTCAAAAAATACATGTGCTCCAGAATATTGCAATGCAGAAAGTAATGGATACGTCTTAATACATGTACATATCAAACTCAACTTGAGTTATAATGAAATTAAGATTCTATTTTTCATAATATGCTATAATCTGCATTTTATCCAGGAAAATACACTTTTTGAAATCTATTTCATTCTGTTCTCTGGTCATCCTTTATACTAGCTTTCTCTTTTTTCTAATATTTTCTAACATGAAAATAAAACTTTCCGGTGTCTATTCTGTATCATTGTTTTATTTACCTAGAAAGAAAAAAAATAAATTTTCCCCATCTTTCTACCAGATAATTTACACATGTTCACGTACATTGTCATATCAAGTTCATAGGTGGTTAACGGTAGGGAGAGGGTCTACAATGCCAATATTGGTACATGTTCAGTGTATGTGCACTGTTGGAAGGGTGTATGCTTTGGATAGATTATTGTTCATATTACATGGTATATGATCACTACTTTGAGGCTCCCTCCCCTCATCTGGGAAATCTGGTTAGAGGAATCATTCCAATGGTGCACTATGATTTTGGTGTGCAGTGATTGATGTCAAGGGAAAGGATCAGTTCAGGATCAGTTAATCAGTTCAGTTTTAATATAGTGACCTGTATTGTTTATGTGCCAGTGAATGCTTTGTTAAGCATATCAAGACTTAGCAAATGTATATGGTACCTATTTCCTGAATTTGAGGCCTTTAATCAAGACCACAGCTGTTTGACATAATTCTTATCCAGAGAGGAACGTTAGAAATTTTGCTGCCTGAACCAAAGCCTTCCTCACTTCATAAATTCCTTACTAGGGGCAGCAGTTTTAAAAGCCTCATGGCACCATTTAGAAACCTCTTCCTTCCTTAACTCATTCCTGCTTCAATCTCCTCATGGTCATAGTCAACTCAGAAGCCCTGAGGTAAAATTCACAGCTCTTGATTTTGCTACTCCATCTTTATCTACCAACCATAAATGTCTCGACCAGGTCACTCTATAAATTGCCAGATAAGCCCTACAACCATTGTGAAGCAGTATTCCAAAGGTCAAAACATGCTACATAGACTAGAAAGATATCATGATGGTTAGTTTAAAAAGCTGCCAGCCAAAACATCCAGGAAACTCTTAACCATGAAGCCAGTTCAAACCTTGCCATATTTATCATCCCGTAGGTTCAATTGGACTCTGACTGGCATAGCTGGCTGGGGCAAAGTCTCAGGTTGTCATCTAAGTTTGGGGTGGTGACTTCCATGGAAGCAAATAGAGTTCTATGTGCTGTCAGTTTGACCATTGGTGGTTCAATGGTTAGAGTGCAGTAATTGCAGGCTACTTCTGCTTACAGCCAGTTGCCTGCAATTTGGCAGTTCAAATCTCATCAGGCTCAAGGTTGACTCAGTCTTCCATCCTTCCGAGGTGGGTAAAATGAGGACCCAGATTGTTGGGGGCAATATGCTAACTCTGTAAACCGCTTAGAGACGGCTGTAAAGCACTGTGAAGCAGTATATAAGTTTAAATGCTATTGCTAAGTGCTATTGCTATGTTTACTTTATCTGGGTCCCTCTCAAAAGTGGCCAGGTAGGTTGCCTGTGGTTGGGTCCATGCTGTGATGTCAGCCTCTTTGAAGGAGAAAGTGGTACCCACCTGCCTTGAAAGATGTGATCAAGTGCTCCCTCCTCGAGACCTTGAGCCTAACAGTTTTCAAACACCAGTCTCCAACTTTCTCTTTTTCAGGAAGATTCTTGAGAAGGTGATCGATCTGAAGCTGATGAGAATCCTGGAGGAAATGGATTATCTAGGCCCATTCAGTCAAGTTTGAGGCTAAAGTTTAATACTGAGTTAGCTTCGGTTGCATTTGTTCATGACCTGTGGTGAAGCAGGGATGAAGGTAATATGTCCATCCTTGATCTCTTAGTGGCATTAAGTACTGTTGGCCAAAGTATCCTTCTAAGCTTCTCCATGGGTTCGGAATTTAAGGCACTATTTTATAGTGCTGCTTTGGGTTGGTTCCAGTCAATATTAGTTGAGGAGGGGTTACTGGCCAGCCAAGTGAGACTGTCAGAGTTCTGACCCAATGAATTTAACTCAGTTTGCAAAGGAAATGAAACCTGCTTACAGAAAACCTCTGACTTCTCTCCCAATTTCTGCTAGAGGTGATGCATTATCAGCCTGTTCTTTGTAGTTGCAATGGAGGCAGAGAAGTAAGCTCTCCTCATGGCATTCACAGTCATGAATGGATGAAAATTCTGGAGAGGCCTTAAAACATGGCTTCCTCTGTGTTTGACCTGACTGCTCCTAAGAGTTTCTCTATTTCTATATCAGCCCTTTGCCTTTCCCCTCATTGCTTTTCGTTCCCTGCTAAATTAAGGCAGTGCTTTATCTCTCCTGGAAGGAAAAGTCTTTTTTTTTTCAGATCAGCTAGTCAATTGTGTCAGTGACAAATGAGGTGCTAAGTGTATTCAGGAAACCATTCAAATCCTTCAGGACAATTGGACAGTTTCAATTGGTTCTCCACCCCTGGAAATGTTTAGAGCAGCCACCAGACAAAAACTGACCAGAGAGTGATCTTCCATGACAATGTGACTCCTGAGAGCTGATCTACTTTCAGCTCACCAGCTCCAGCTGTACAACATGTCAAATCTGGTTTGTATGCCCATACAGTCCCAGACTTAGCAAGGGTTCAAAAATGACAATTCATCAAATGGAGTTTGATCAAACACAACTGACCTGGCATTGAAAATGGACCTTTAGGTTGGAGGGCTCACCTTTGCTGTCGCTTTGATTTCATTATTCGGATTGAAACCTGGAAGGAAGAAAGGTCAACCAACAGTCTGGCCTCCTTTTCCCCTGAAATGGCCAGGTTAAAGCGTACAGATAATATCTCCCAACTAGTTCCAGCATCAAAGCACATCTAGCTCATTTTGCATTCCTAATTCTTCCTCCTCTCATCAATCTATTTTGTGACACCAAAATTCAATTAAGAAAAACAAGAAATTGGAATAATGCCTGCCTCCCCATTAGAGCTACCAGATTCTCACTCCTCAAGCATGAAGATGCTTGGATGACCCATCCAGAGAAGTAAACCTCTCCTCTAGAAATCATCCCTCTGGAAGCAAACCCACCATCCAAGGTGACAAGTGATAAAATATATGTAGAGTAACTTCAGTTGGGTAGAATCTCAACAGATCTCGTGAGCATCTTCTGTTTTTTTCTGTTGGTAAACAGCTTAGGAAAGTATTCTCAACAACAGCCAAAACAGATTTGGCTGAAAAATTTCCAATTCAAGCCATTCCCTCTCCATGGACAATACATGACATTATAGGAATAGGTAACCTGTGCATTCCTTACCTTAGTCCCTAGTCTCTTGTAAGCTTCACCCTCCCTGTTGTCACCTGTTAAAAGTCAGATGAGTGAAACCTGCTCATTTCAACTAGACTGTCTCAATGTTCATCTACTTCAGATATAGTTCATAAAGACAGCCTATCAGCTGCTATCAAAATTCACTTGATTCCTCTTAAAAAAAAAAAAAAAGATTGGGACCCCTGAGCTACTAACTGGCCATGGAGTTCTAAGAACAAAACATTATTTCAGCAGTTTGTCCCTCATTGTAAACACTGAAAGGAGGAGCAAAATTTGGAGGACTTGCACAAAAAGCCAATTGCACCCATTCCAGGATTGGAAGTCTTGCTCATAGTCAGCCATGTCTCAATCATTCCCATTTGGATTACAACAATGTGCTCTACATGGGACTGTCCTTAAAGGCTATCTAGAAGCTGCAATACTCTACAATGCAGTAGCACATGCAGTTTTGGTGCCCCATAGTTCAACCAAGTAACACCACTACTGCATGATCTGCTTTGTCTCCCAATTACTTTCTGGGTGCAATTCAAGGGGTTGATTATCACCTTTAAAGTCCTATCTGACACAGGGCCAAGTTACTTGCAGGACTGCGTGTCCTTGAGGGTATCTACCTGTCCTACTGGGGGAGGGGGTTCGCCAGCAGCAGGTGCGGATGAAGGGGAACCAGTTAGGGAGCCTGCACAGGTCTTGGACGAGGGTACTGGACAATCAGAGAGTGGAATGCTGCCATTGGAGTCTGACAGCAGTGATGCAGAGGATTCCAGGGAGCCTGTGCCCAGTGCGCATGTGCGCAGGGCTGCTTGAAGGGGAGAGCAGCTAAAAAAGCAAGGGCGACTCGGGATTAAGGCTGGGAGGTGATGGCTCCTCCCTTAAGGGATGAAAACCAGCCCTCGGGGAGTGGTTCTTTGTAGGAAACAATAGATGTTCTTCGAACACTGATCTCTCGTTGCAGCCCTGTGAATTACAGCTTGTGTTTCAGGACATTCCTGTGGTCTGGTATCTTTCGGTAATTGGGGCTTCTGTTGTTGGCAGCCTTTCACAGTCTTACTCTTATCTGGGATAATTATAACTAAATGAGGCTTGGCTGGAAATGCAAGAAAGCTCCAGCTCCACATTAAAAAGGTTTTGTTTTTATACACTGTGTTTTATTTAATTTGAATGAGGCTTAGTCAGAACACTGGGTTAGATAGGGTGGGCAAGCTCCAGATCCCCTCTCTTAAGTATTGGCATCTGATGGGACCTCAGAGTCTTTTGGGGGTGGCTGCCTCAGCCCTTTGGAACAACCTCCCACTGAGGATATGAAGGATTTCTACCCTTTTAGCCTTCTAGAAGTCTCTACCCCAAAGCATCCAATGCGACTGAGTTGTGAGAGGTCTGGTACTGGAGGGAAAAGATGTCTTTGTTTTTAATGATGCTTTATCAATTGTTGTGAGTAAATAAACAAACAGTAAGAACTAGGGAGGAACAAGGAAAAAAAGACAAATTATGAATTTACAAAATATTGGATTTCTGGACCCCAAAGGACAACCTTTTGGGTGGGGGCCTTTTGGGACAACCATGACCTGGATGATTAAGAATCTCCATAAACATTGAACTTCTGAGAAAGCAATGAAGGACTGAAGACAGTTCCCTAAGATTGGAGCTGATGATCACAGCAAAAAGAGATGCCAGTGAATGGATCGGCTCCTCAGAATTCCTTTCCAGATTAAGGAGATTAGAATCCTCCTCAAATTTGTTCTAGTCAGAGCCTCTATGGTAAGCAATAGTAACATAGCTATCCCCAGTATTTCTGAGAACTCTGTGATCTGGGGCAGGAAACATTCTGATTAAACCATTATTTGGCACCTTCAAAGGAATGCTGAGTTCATCTGCTCCCTCTCTTAATGACTTTAGGAAGCTGCTTGTCAATAGTTTCTGGAAGTTAAGAACCTTCCAAAAGACAAGATGTATTAGCCCAGGAGCTAAGTTCTAGGTTAGTTTAAGGATTATAACAAGAAAAGGCTTAATTTATGGAAAACAGCAAAAAGGGGAAGTAAAATGTTGATTTTGGAAAATTAAAGAGCTAGACGCATTTGAAAGAATATTTCCTGTGGGATGTTTAAAATTGTATGAAGGAATACATGAAGTCTTTACAGTTAACTGTAGGAAATCCCTCTGCACTGATAAGCGGTATATAAATCTAAAGTGCTATTGCTGTGAAAAAGTTTTGTTGATTTGAAAATAAGAGGGGATTTGAAGGCAGGCTGAAGCAGAGGTGGTATTCAGCAGGTTCTGACCAGTTCTGAAGAACTGGTAGTGGAAATTTTGAGTAGTTCGGAGAACCGTTGGTTACCTTCCCCC
>JAOYMU010000192.1:6114505-6126587 GCA_025802295.1 Psammodynastes pulverulentus | reverse complement strand
CGCTCCCCCCTCCCCTGGTCAATGGTGTCCCGCTTTACCGGCTTTGGTAAAGCGGGATATCTGGTCGCTTTATATATAAACCATGTATTAAATATGCTTAAATGTAAATACAACATTTTTTGTTTGGGCATTGGATCATAAAGCTATATGTAGCAATGTCCACCAGCAAGAATGTTGTAAAGCACAACCGAATCTCCTCATAACAGATGGCTTGTGGGAATATAGTTATTCCCAGGCTCAGAGATGACATACTGATGCAAAAAGAGTAAACCACAGTGCTCAAAATAAACCATACACTCAAAGAAGCATTTATTAGAGAGTATTATAATCCACACATATCAGAACTAGGGCAAATATACAATTAAGTAAATAGCTTCCCTGATCATCTACCATTAGGATTGGGTGATCAAATATGTTTAAATGGCATCCTGAAACATTTAAATCGCACTCTGAAAAGTGCAATTTATTGCTTTTCCCAGTTGTGGAACTTTTGTTAGAATTTATGTAGGTTTAGGGAATTTTTTTCCCTTCATACTTTCATTATAATATGAGAACTGCTTTTCTCCAGAGTTATATTTCCACAGTCAATTCTGTGATCCAAAAATATGATTGTTTCTACTGGACTTTCCAACTTGACTGTTAACTGACTGGGAAAGATGACAGTATAGGCAATCCTCAACTTACAACCACAATTGGGAGCAGAATTTCTGTTGTTAAGCAGAGCAGTGGAGTTGTGCCCAATTTTATGACCTTTTCCCCACAAGTTAAATGAATCACTGCCGTTGTTAAGTGAATCACACTGTCATTAAATGAATCCGGGTTCCCGCATTGACCTTAGTTTTTAGCCAGCTGGGAAAGTTGTAAATGGAGATCCTGTGGCCCCAGGATCCTGCAACTGTCACAAATACATGTTGGTTGCCAAGCACCTGAATTTTGATCACATGATTACATAGGGATGCTGGGATAATCCTAAGTGCGAGGAGCGATCCTAAATCACTTTTTCCAGTGCCGTTACAACTTTGAACAGTTGCTAAACAAACGATTGTAAGTCAAGGACTACCTGTAATAGAATGGGAAAATAACTTTATTTTTAAAAAAAATCACTCCTTTGTTTTAGAATATCGAACTGGGTGAGCAGAGGTGCAATGCCAATTTTGTCATTTTGGTGAAAGGAGCAAAATCCAGTCAGCGGTGAATATCAGAGCTGGTTTGAATTTAATTAAAATTGAAATGTAATGCTTGCAATGTATTTTGTCACTTGTCCTAAAGCTTTCCTATATTGTGGTTTGAGAACCAGAACATCTGCCTCCAACTGACATATCTCATTTCTGTAGTTTTATATGCGTTATTTATAATTAAGAGTTAAGACTGAGTCATGCACACATTTTTGACAAGATCCTGAAGAATCAGCAGATTTGCTGAGCACTATCATACATGCATACACACACACACACACACACACACACACACACACACACACACACACACTGTATGCATCCCATTATACATTAAGGGCGTGCAAGTAATGCCTCATCCTTTTCAAAATGTTACTTCAAAATGAAACACTTGTTTGGATAAAGGTATTTCTACATTTGTATAAGTGTTCAGCCAATAAAAAGAATAATTTTGATTCAGAGATTCAGTCAAATTAACTTCAACTCTATAAACACTCCCCACCTCTGCCAACATTTATACATTATACCATACGTAAGAGATTTATGTGTTGATAAACAGAAAATCTGTTGCATACCACAAATAGTTTTCTAGAATGAGGCAAATTGTAAATACAGGTAGTTCCTCGACTTACCAGCATGCGTTTAATGGCCATTTGAAGTTACAACGGTACTGGACAAAAGTTACTTATGACCATTTTTCACACATACGGTATGACTTTTGCAGCATCCCTGTGGTCACGTGATCAAAATTCGGCCGCTTGGCAACTGACATGTATTTATGACGGTTGCAGTGTCCCAGGGTCATGTGATCACCTTTTCATGTGATCTTCTGACAGGAATGTCAGAAGGGGAAGCCAGATTCACTTAACAACCATGTTACTAACTTAAAAGGTTGCAAAATGGGGACAAAAGTCCCTTAACGGTCTCGTTTAGCAATGGAAATGTTGGGCTCGCTTGTGACCATCAATCAAGGACCACCTGTACTCAATCCTCACATATGTCTATGTTAGATAATGCCTATTTTGCCGCAGCAATGATATTTGAACTTCTATACTTTTTTCCCAGTTATTATTCTTGGTTATTCTGTATTATTTTTAAGATACAGGAACCTGAATCTCCTTCATGTGTCAAAATAGGTACATTCGGCCTACGTGGAGAAGAAGGTTTTTACAATCTGTCTCCTATTAAGAAATTGGCTCCTTCAGGCAAAAGGCTTTTTCTTCATTCCAGCATAAAATAGGCCTCAATGTTTAATGCAGTTCCCTGCAAATGAACAGCCATTAGTCAGCCGCATTTTTATATAATTATTGGCAGCGGAGAGGAAACATGAATACTCTGAACTATTTCCACCCAAATAAAACAGAAGCTACTCAGAGAGGCTCCAAAGAAGTAGGTGGACTAAAGAAATGTTGGAAAACAGGGAGGTGCAAATAGTCCCTCATTCTCTTCAAACTGGGAATGGGAAGGAAATTCAAATACCCTCACGCAAGCTACTCTTCAAAAAGCAGAAAGGAGCCAGCATCGGTTTTTTTTTTAAAAAAGTAAACTTGTAGAGCATCCAGCATCATTTGTTTGCGAGACGGGCAGCTATATAAATGAGATAAATACTTATTGTAAGAGTTTAATTGGAAAGTAGCTGAAACTCTGGTCGCATTTTAAAATTCCTCTCCAATCTTGAATATTGGTGAATTTTTAAGCTGCTACTCTTTCGGAGAAATATTTGGCAATGATTGAGTCAAAAGCTCCTCCAGAGAAAATACTACAGGCAGTCCTTGACTTATGACCATAACGGAACCTGTCAATTATGGTCATACATTGTGATGGTCATAAAGTGGATCAACTTGGGAACAAACCGATTTTTCTTTCTTTTTTTGGCAGAAGTTCTTACACGAAGAGGTCAGAAAGCAAATATTGCAGGCATTAAAGCAAACACAGTGGTCATTGAGTAAACCTATTTTGTTTGCTATGGGGTGGTTTAGCTGAAAAACAGTAAAACAAATTGCTGGTTTTCAGCAAAATGTATATGACCGTGGGATGCTGCAAATGGCCATAAATAGGGATCAGGTGTCAAGAACCCAAAATGAGGTCACATGACCATGGGGAGGGGGGGTATATTCAGACCCCAAGGCATAAAAAGGTAAAGGTTCACCTCGCACATATGTGCTAGTCGTTCCCGACTCTAGGGGGTGGTGCTCATCTCCATTTCAAAGCCAAAGAGCCAGCGCTGTCCAAAGACATCTCCGTGGTCATGTGGCCGGCATAACTAAAGGCCAAAGGTGCACAGAACGCTGTTACCTTCCCACCAAAGGTGGTCCCTATTTTTCTACTTGCATTTTTTACCTGCTTTCAAATTGCTAGGTTGGCAGAAGCTAGGACAAGTAACGGGAGCTCACCCCGTCACGTAGCATTAAGGATTCGAACCGCTGAACTGCCGACCTTTCGATCGACCTCAGTGTCTTAGCCACTGAGCAAGCACGTCTCCCCCCTCCCCCCCCCCGAAGACATGAAGAGTCCCAAATCTTGAAGCAGGTTTTAATCTCATCAAACATTCACTACATCTATTCTATTATTCAAGTGTGACTTAAGGACTACACGGGTTTTGAAATTTATAGGCAGGACATCCCACAAGTTTGGTGCCACCCCAAATACTTCAGTTGCAGCCTAGGATAGGTAAA
This sequence comes from Psammodynastes pulverulentus, assembly GCA_025802295.1. Classification (NCBI taxonomy): domain Eukaryota; kingdom Metazoa; phylum Chordata; class Lepidosauria; order Squamata; family Psammodynastidae; genus Psammodynastes; species Psammodynastes pulverulentus. Next base: position 6,122,737 of record JAOYMU010000192.1, on the reverse strand, counting down.
GCCAACTTTTCAAGAGCCTATTTTTGCATTGGGGGGATGGTGGTGTCATAAAAGAGTTAAACGAATGCTATGAACTTGCAGGACTATAAATTTAAACTCCTTTAAACTTAAGTCCTTCTCCAAAGAAGAGCAGCTATTTCCCATTAGGCAGCTTTAAACTGCAAAATGGGTACCTTAAGCCTCTTTAAAGTCCTGATTTTTCTCCGTATTCTCCCTAAGCCCCTTAACACTAAATATAGGTCCGATAATATTGACTTTACTCCTGCTAGTAGTGGTATCACAGCAGGATTGGCCCTAGCAATTGAGATCCTTCAAGCAGGGCAGAAAATTGCTTAATGAGCCACAGGTTGAACACCTTGCGTAACTCAAGCTTATAGGTAGATTTAAATTACATGAAGCAGAGCCATCAATCCCTTTAACTCAGGGATTGGTCCTGGACTTCCAAGGTTCGGAACAAATTTCTCTTGTATTTTCTAAGAATTTGCCCACCAGGTTTAATATTGTTCTACTTATCTAGTTATCTTTTGCTTGAGTATTCAAGAACCAAATTGACATGATACAGGCGGTTACTACTAGTAATGGCATCTTCCAGTCACATTTTTATATCCCATGCGAGTCTATTTACTTAAAGCTGACACTTTTATATGGAAGGAAAACTCTCTGACTTTAATGTAACATAATACAAATATAATGTATGGGACTGTCACCCGCGGGTCTAGGACAACTCGCCGCAGCGAACTTGCCATGGGACAATTTGCTGAGGAACAAGAGTTACACCAATATTGAAGAAATGGTGGAATATAATAAAAGGAGGAGGACAAAGGAGGGACAAAATAAAATGTGAATGACAAAAATTGTAATAATTCTTACATTATTTTAAATAATTGTTCAGCGGCGAGTCGGTCATGGCGAATTGTCCTGTGGTGAATTGTCCATGGTGAGTTGGCCATGGCGACTTGTCCCATTACGGTCAGCCACACCTATCTTACTGCAAGGATTGGTTAGTTCCTTGAGTGATACAAGTAGAAGTTGTATCTGTATGTCTAGAAGTTTCTAAATCAGGGGTGTCAAACACACGTCGTCACGGCAGCATCATGTGATGTATTGGGACTTTTTTCCCCTTCACTAAACCTGGTGTGGTCGTAGCCAGTACATGACGCATCCAGCCCGCAGGCCAGGAGTTTGACAGCCCTGTTCTAAGCTGAAAGAATCTTGCTTAGGTAAGAAAGTTATCCAATGAGACAGAATTTCAAACAAAAATGAGGTAAACATATGGAGCCCAATGGGGAGGTGGTTAGATTAGGGGACGATTCCCCCATTGTATCCTATTTACGTACTAGTCTCTTTTAAATCCATTGTTATAAATTTTAATGTTTTAACTTTTAATGCTCTGTGTTTTTGAAGTTTTTAACATTCTAGTTGTTCTATATATTATTTTATGATGTTGTGAGCCGCTCAGAGCCACTTAATACTACGACCGGCTGCATATAAATTTATTAAATAAATATTTATCCTAAAAATAGGCAACAAACAAATGTTTTCCGGAAATTAACCACCGTTGGTGTAGGATTGGAGGGGGAAAAAAAGCCATCACAAGTTATGTTTAGTTAAATATGCACAATTTTGTTTATTGAAGAGATTAGGACAAAAACATTAAACCAAATACAAGACAAAGCACCAGAGGCAGTAAAATCCCACCATGCACATCACCAATCTTTCCTTCCTACGAGTTTATAAAATAAATGCTTAAAAAAAAAAAAACAGAAGAAGTCCCTCAACACAGCACCATCTTCAGAGTGTAAAAACGTTACTCTTTTATATTCTTAGATACCAAAATAGAAGCAAGGCAGGTTCGCTGCAGCTTTGTCTCTTGATAAGGAACTCTGAACCATCATCTCGGCGAGTGGGATCAAAAACTTCCCGCAGGGCAGGCGAAGAGCATTCATACGTCAAATGCCAAGTAGCTTGTACGCACATGCCACAACTATAATTAAGCACAAAATTCAAGTAACATTTACAAACTACAGAGTCCACATGTACCTATCCAAAAAACAGGACCACTTCACAAAAACGCATACAGGCAGTAACATCAGAACAGCTGAGGTACTGGAAACACAAATAGCTATGCCAAAAAAGAAAAAAAAAAAAGATGTGTTGGTTTTCCGCTGTTTCCTCCAATGTCATATAGCAATATAAAAAGCAGTAATAAAAATCATTTGCCAGTCTAAATCAACATGAAAGCTTTAACAAAGGGGTGGAATTGCAAGGAGGGAAAGGTGGGAAAGGGGTTTAAAATATGTCAGTCAGGGACAGGAATACCTGAAGAGAAATACAAGTTTGTTAACTACAGCATGTAACATGTCACCCCAAGTCAACCCGTAATTGAAGTACTGGCTTAAATTCATCACAACTGTGACAGATTCATCAATAAATAAAATCTTGACAATAAAAAAGGTGCATATTACAATGTACTTTTCAGGAGACAGGTCTGTGCCCCAGCAATGTTCAGCTTATTAACAACAGGTGAATAAACAGAAAAATAAAAGAGCATCCTTGTTTTGTTAAGTCAAAAAACGAAAGCAAGAGAACCTAAGCCACTGCCTTACCAAGGTATTTGGGGCAGGGGTAGGTGGCATATACTTCTTACTTCAGAAAGACCCACACCTTCTGTTCGTATTCAAGTCTTGTAGAGACTTAGCTGGTTCTAAGATCAAATTTGTTTCCTTCTTTGAATAATCCAAAGGAGATCCTCCTTCTCGCCCCACCTGGTCAATTGGATGTGCAGTGGGTCAAGGTGAAAGCCGGTATTTCAACAGTCTTTGAAAAACCAAAAAAGACAATTCTAGAGTCTTTCGCTAGCATGGTGAAAAAGTCTGATTTCTGGCTCCCTGCAATAAAAGCTCTAACCCAAAAACAAGCCCACCAAAACCAACGGCTTGCATTCAACTGAATCTACTCCGCTTACAGAAAGCTCTTTGATCCTGGGGACGCTGCTATCAATAGAAGGTGGGGAGAGTCATCACTACAGATTCATTTTACGTTTCCTGTATAATTTCTTAGGAGTTATCCCCCTCAAGAGGCAAGCGGAAAGGGACTGCTCCATCAGCAAACTTGCCCTCACTAGATCAAAGAGTCTTCTGTAGGTTCGGATGAGGAGAACATCTGAATACAACTGATTAGGAGAGAAATTTTCCCTTCCAAAGAAATAAAACATCCCGAACATCATTACTCCCTCGCCCTCCCCAGAAATGTTAACTTATATCTGTCAATTTAAAACTAGGAATCCGGAGACATGTTCCAAAACCTTGTTTAGCATTCACTTATCGTTATCTTCCTTTGTGCACGTCCCCCCACCTGCCCTTCTGAAGATGAAGCCCGTTGGCAACATCTGATATCTGAAAACAGGAAACAAAGGAACAAAATAATAGCTACTTGTACCTTCCCTGAATAATGGCTGAAGTTAAAATATCTAACAGTGCGATGCCAAAATGCAAGAGTTCCTGTCCACTGGGAATCGTAAGTGTTTGAATGAAATGGAATCAGGAGTGGTGTGGCGGTGGTGGCGGCTGCATCGGAAACGTTGGGTGCGCATTGTCCTTGGCTCCATAAAGACGAGGAGCTACAGCTGCTCCGTGCTGCTGCTGCCTCCTCCTTTTTTTGTTTGTCGATGTCAGTCTAACTCGATAACAACAATTCCTCCTGTTTTAACCGTTCGTGGGCTACATTGGTTCTTGAGCGTTCCTTCTCCAGCCTTTAAAAAAAAATCAAAACGAAAGCTTCCTCCAAGTGGGTCCTATTTTGCTTATCAAGCCAGAATGAGACAGAGATATGATTCTGCGTTTTTCAGAAAGGTCTCCCTTCACGTTGTCCTTTCTGGACCATGCATTACCCATACCAGTCCTGGCGCTTAGTTAAAGAACGGATCAGAATCCTCTTCCATGTTAACATCAGGCACCAGCTGATCTGTTACTTCCTTCGCACCGTATCCTGAATTAGACACATTAAAATCTGTGGAAAACCAAGGGTGGTCCAGGATTTCCTGCGAAGTCAGCCTCTCTGTGGGCTCTCGGCGCAGGATGCTACGTATAAGGCATTTCGCCTTGGGGGACAAAGTCTCTGGAATGCTGAACTGCCCACGGCGGATTTTACTGAAGAGGGAACTCGGTTCAATGTCATGAAATGGGTAGCGTCCAACTAGCATTGTGTACAGCATGACCCCTAGACTCCACACGTCCGCTGCTTTGCCGGAGTAGCTGCCGTTTGTGTTCAGGATTTCTGGGCTCACGTAGGCCGGGCATCCGTGCTTGTCAGAGAGGGAGTCGTCATTTCCTCGCAATATGTAAGCATCTTCAAGGCTCTCCAGTTTTACTCTAGACCTGCAGAGCAAGAAACAACAAACCAAAGGGTAGACTCAGTGACAATGAATCATCAAAGAAAAGGCAAGAATATTCACTCAGGCTAGGATGCCTATCGACACCCACCAAATTCCCTATCCTCCTGTTTTAACCAGAAAATAAACAAATGAGCAGTAGCTATAACTCTTGAAGAATATATTCTGGAAAAAGCATGGGTATCAGAGGATGTTCTGGGTTGGATCTGGGTTAGAAGCAGAGGGCATATCAAGTAGCAATCTGACCAGGTTATTTTTGTAAATGGTAACACCCGTAGCTTCTATTCTATGAGTAGAATCTGAACCTGTCTTCCATCTTGTCCCCATAAATCTTGTTCACGCTTATCACTTCGTGCATTTAATGCTCCATTAAGGTGTGTCATATGTTTGATTTCCACTGTTCTTAAGAAAAATTATTTCCCCCCTCCCATCTTATTTATGAACTCTGGCCAGGTATTTCCAAAAATAGATGGGAAATCTTGCAAATCTAGGCCATCTCTATAGCATAGCCCGAAGTCCCCCCCTTGAATTATCCATTCCGATAAAGGCACTAATCCTTTCAGATAGTAGGCACTGACTGCCGACTAAGCGCACACATGAACTGGATCCTTTCCTGAAACATATGACTCACCACCGGCATATGTTAAAAACTTGGCGTACATTTTAATTTAAAGATGAGAGATGTACATCTCTAAGTACATACAGTATATAGAGAAAGAGAATGCAGTCAGATTTTTTCAGTCAAATCATACAGGCCGGGGTTATTCTATCTACTTAATACTGTCAGTACTAGGTGATAGTCAGTCACTCTGCTGGGTCGCACGTAAGCTAACTCTGAGATGTCAAGCATAACATCTGGCAGTTTTTGCAAGCAAAGCATGTGCTTTATAACTGAGTTAGAGCTTTCCCCATGCTTGAGAAATCAGTAAACAGCTCTTAGTCCCTGTGAATGATGGTCTCGTAAAATCCAAGTGTATGAGCTCAGTATCTGCAAAAACTGTACTACTACACTAAATCAAACCAACTTTTATTACAGCTGATCTCGATCTTGAACATCAGTTCTTTGGGAATATAAACGTTCCTACTAGCCCTGAGAAAATAAAATATCCCTAAAAGGTATAGAAATGCTGGATAACCCTTAGCGGTCTCATTTGCTTAAACGAAGTCACGTATCACATTAAACATGTAAAAGAGATTTATTATAAATCTATTTTTCCAATGGCAGCTTCTGGATTGCTTATACATGTCCCTTTCGTTAAATACCAATTAACCTTTAACACTGTCACCAACAATGAATTGCCTGTTATTGCATGAAACGATACCAGAAACCACAGCACATTTCCCAGTCCTCTCCTGAATGGACTGTCAGAAAGAAATCATGTAAAGGGGATTAGCATCCCTGTTGGTCCATCAAAAAGACAGAAAACACTCCAAATATTGATCAGAAAAGGACCAAATTTTGCATGGTGGGGAAAAATCAACAAAATATAAAAATGAATTGGAAAACATATCAGATCCATCTTGGGGCTAGAGAGAAAAACTTTCCTGAGGGAGGGGAGGAGGGGGAACACGAGGTAGGCAGATGAACAGTGACTGATGGCTTCATTCTAATCCTTGTCCTTCCTAGTTATGTCTTCCAGCACAGATTATACAGGTAGTCCTTGACTTACAACAGTTCATTTAGTGACCATTCAAAGTTACACCACTGAAAAAAAGTGACTTTTTTTCACACGACCATTGCGGCATCCCCATGGTCACATGATCAAAATCCTCTTTTAACGACGCCATAATCCCTTGCGGGGTGGAGTCTGGGCAACTGAATGGAGCTGAGTGTTTACTGGCCGGATGCCCTTCCTGTTGCCAATGCTGAGTTTTATTCAGCAGATATATTCTCCAGTGTGCCGAGATAGAGAAATATCTGCCTCTACCTAGGATTCAACTCACAGCCTGATTGTGAGGTGAAAAGCTTCACCTCTAGGCCACTGCACCACTCTATGATCAAAAGGGACTACCTGTACACAGCTTACCCTGAGCTTCACTATGTGTGTACACACACACACACACACACACACACACGGAATAGAGGAAGGGAGCAGAAAAACACAGGGAGTGAAAGGCAATGTGTTCGACTACCCAGAACAAAATTCAGATATTTCCTAGGGTGCCCACTGGTAAAAGGACTGGAAAGAATGGCAGAAACATGCTGTGCAGTCAGTCATTCTCTCCCTTGTTGTTCTAGCCTTGGTTACCTTTTAAAAAAACTTCCCCAGGCCTCTACATTCTTCCGATTTTGTTCCCCGAGATAAAACCCTGCTGAAATGTCGCTCCCTCCCTCTTTTCTCAGCTCTTCCCTCTCTTCTTTTCAAGATATCGGATGCCAAACATTATTGTGAGGTTGGCGAAGGAGAGGGTGGCTCCTTTGTTACATCGCTGCCTCTTTCAACAATGCACGCTGCAATAGCTACTATCTTTGCACTGGATTTCTACCAGCAAAATAACAACAGGGGGCGGGGGCGGGTGGAGAAACACACAATGCCATCATCTCCTGTATTTAAGAATCAAGGACCTGCATTCAGAAGAGAGCAGATTGTTTAGAACTAGACCACTGAACAACAGCTGGCATTAATCCACTTGTTTTACTGTAATCGCCGGCAGGATCAAGCAAAGGAGCAGTAGCCATGTTTTCATCCTGCTGAATGGATGAGACCAAAGCAAACACACCGAGGGATCAACATCTGTGTTACACGCGTACATTTTCATTCTCTCTCTCTCTCTCTCTCCCTCCCTCTTTCTCCCTCTCCTCCACATGTATGCACACTCCATCCATTATAAAAATAATAACAAACAAGTTTCCCTGAAAAGATCGAGACCGTCCTCAAGCAAGCCTTGCATTGATTGAGGAGAATTGTTGCTATAAGGTACACCATGTACTCAGAACTAATAGCCAACAATTTAGAGTGCTGGTTTGTTTAACCTTCTGGTAACTGGTATGCAGCAAGGTAACCTTTACCCAACTCCGAAAGACAAGAAAAGAATAAGGTTCTTCTCCAAAATCCAGGCAAATAGATTGGTTCCTGTCCCTTCCCATGTCCTCTGCTTATGCCAAGGGGCACTGCTAACCTGAAAACATGAAGACACCCTCCTATCAAGCTCAATTCCTGGCAATTGCATCCATGCCTTTTCCTTAACATTATATTTTTTTCCCCCCAGGAGGCATTTCCAACCTCCCAAGCCTGGCCAAAGGGGCCTGAATTTTCCCAGTAGATCTGCCACCCCTACAATCCTTGTCAAGAAGGGCTTGTCAAGAAAGGCAAGCTCACTTTGCTTGTTTCTCCAAATGGTGTATGGCAGGGGTGTCAAATTAAAGACCCAGGGCTGGATCCAGCCTGCGGGGCGCTTAGATCTGGCCCGTGGTGCCGCCCTGGAAACAGCGAAGGACTGACCCGCTGGCAGAGTGTTTTTGCTGGCAGAGAGTTGCAGGACGCCATCACAGCCGAAAATGGAGCTTGGAAGCCTGTTTTCGCTGGCAGAGCGCTCAGGCCACCACAGGCACCCTGACACGAGTGACATTGAGGTGGCCACACACTCCGCCCCCCTCCCCAGGTCAAACACAACCCTCAATGAAATCGAATTTGACACCCTGGTGCACGGTGTACAAAGAACGGGAGAAGCTGTGCCGAGCTTCCAGGTTAGACAAATGCCATCAACAGTTATACAGTTAAAATGTACAGCCGCCACTGTCAGTAATTGTCAAAGCCTACGGTATAAGCTGAGAGGACACAAGCCTTCGAGTAGCTAGTTACCAGCACCACAAATTCTCTAACTCAGAGGTCTCCAAACTT
>JAOYMU010000192.1:5990929-6003126 GCA_025802295.1 Psammodynastes pulverulentus | reverse complement strand
TCTCTCTCTCTCAGTCTCTGTCTCTGTCTCTGTCTCTGTCTCTGTCTCTGTCTCTCTCTCTCTCTCTCTCTCTCTCTCTCTCTATCTCTTTCTCACGCACACAAAACTAGAACTGTGCAATCAAAATTTAGCAGCAGACTGCCATACAACGGTGTTGTATTCTCTGATTTTTATGGGGAATTTAAATAAAATAAGTTGTGTTAAATCAGAGGATCAAACTGAAGGCCCGGGACCAGATCTGGCCCACAGTGTGCTTAGATCTGGCCCATGGGGCTGCCCTGGAAACCACTAAGGACCGGTCTGCAATGCCTCTGCCAGCAAAAACGGAGCTTGGGAGGTCTGCCCATGGCCTTCCTGAGCTCTGTTTTCGGTGGCAGAGGGTTGCAGGAGGTCGCCGCAACCAAAAGTGGAGCTCAGGAGCTCGTTTTCTCTGGCAGAGCATCGGGCCACCACAGGCACCCCGAACACAAGTGACATCGAGATGGCCATGCCCACCTTGGCCAAGCCCCCCCCCCAACACAACTCTGATGCGGCCTCAATGAAATCGAGTTTGACACCCCTGTGTTAGACTCTGCAAACTTAGAAACCACCCCCCAAAAAATCCAATAAAGTAAAGGAAATATCTACTAAGTCAGCCCCATAAGATTCTAAGATCACCTGCCCACCCTCTGTGTCCACCAAAGCAGAGGTCTCCAACCAGTGGTCCGGGGACCACTGGTGGTCCGCGAGAAAATTTTGGTGGTGTGCAGCGCACCCAGGTGGAGGAACTGATCCAGGATGACCAATGGGCCAGTCCTGTGACTAGAGCTCTGGAATATGAGAGAGAGATACAGAGAGAGATGAGAGTGAAAGAGAGAGATACCGAGAGATGAGAGATACAGAGATACAGAGAGAGAAATGAGAGAGAAAAAGAGAGGAAAGAGAGAGAGATGACAGATCCTGATGTTTTGTTTTCTGTGAGAAATGGGTCCAAATGGCTCTTTGAGTGTTTAAGGTTGCACAAACAGGTGCCCAAGCTAAGTGCCTGAAGGTCCTCATCCTGTCACTGCGAGTCCAGGCGCATCAGCGAGCGGTGCGCTGGATTCCTATTAGTGGTCTGCGGGATTTAAAATTATGAATTTGGTGGTCCCTGAGGTCTGAAAGATTGGAGACCCCTGTTCTATGAGATACCAGATGAAGTCTGCAAATTAAGGGGTGCTCACAGGTAATAGAGTGATTTTGCCTCCCTCCCAACTCAAAGGCCTAATAGGAACAGGGCAGTGGTGGGATTCAAATAATTTAACAACCGTTTCGCCCAGGGCCAGGTTGGTGGTCGTGGGAGGTGTGGCCCTTCCCCATCCTCCAGCGACAGCCAACCTGACCCTGAAAGAACCGGTTGTTAAATTTCCATCCTTTGCCAAAAGGCTGTTTCTGAGAATGCTTGTCTACACACTGGTCTCATAGGGGAAATACAGTAAATCACTAAAGCCTGCAAGGAATCCAATATGAAATTCCATAATCATATCTCAGACGATTCAGAAAGATCTTAAGTTCCATATTCCAAATTGCAGTCGGCGGGCAGTCAGCAGAAGTAGCCTGCAGTGTTGCATTCTAACCACTGCACCACCACGGCTCTAATGGGAATCCTGCTTGCTGAGGCTTCATTACCCAATTAGGTAACATCATCAGAGCTAGTGAGTGTGGAGTTTGCTCCCTGGTTATAGCAATAGCAATAGACTTATATACCGCTTTATCGTGCTTTTCACAGCCCTCTCTAAACGGTTTACAGAATCAGCCTATTGCCCCCACAATCTTGGTCCTCATTTTACCCATCTCAGAAGGATGGAAGGCTGAGTCCACCTTGAGCCTGGTGAGATTTGATCTGCCAAATTACAGGCAGCTGGCTGTAAGCAAAAGCCTGCAATTACTGCACTCTAACCTCTGAGCCACCAAGGCTTATATACAGTTTTATATCATTCTACCATTAAGAAAGAGGCAGCTTTGCTCCATTTTTAAATCAACTGCAGCAGAGTCTAAACCAAGTTCCTCAAGAGTTGATGAAACTATCCGAGAGATCAGTGTTATAACCTGTTCATCACAATGGAAAATCATAGCTGCCAGTTCTGCAGCTGGTGCTGGCCTTCATAAGCATCGAGTTGTTCCCAAGAATTTAGGATGTCGTAATGTATCAGCATGGCATATGTGCAGATAGAAGTAGTGTGGCCTTCTGCAACTGAGAGATAGAGATTTGTCCAAAATGTTTTGGTATGGCACTCACACCCTGCATGCTGATAACCACTGAGACTACCGTGGCCGATTCATGCTATAATCTTTCAATTTCAATGTTCAGGTCTTAATACTTTTGTACCATTCTCCAATTCTTTGTTTTCTATTCTACTATGCCACATCAATTATCCACACTTGCTTCTTGTCAACCACAGTTATATCTGATGTGTTATGAGCCAAGAGTTTATCAGTCTGTATTTGGAAATCCCACAATATTTTAACCTGCTTATTGTTTGCTATTTTTTTCAACTACGCTGTATGTTCCCACTAATTTTCCATTACTATTACATGATAATTTTTACAAATATCCCAGTGAATCATTTTGGCGATTACGTAAGGTTGTTGTTTATAATCAGTTTGTGTGATCTTCTTGCACAAGCTCGATATATGATCTACTGTTTCTTCTGCTGCTTTGCACAATCTGCACTTTGATCAATTGATGATTTTTCAATTCTATGCTTGTTTGCATTCGTCCGAATAGCTTAAACAGCCAAAATATTATTATGAGTAATACTATTAGCTAAAGTGGTATTTATTATATTTTTTATATAATAAACGTTTGGAAGTCAATGAACAATCTGAAAGTTCATGAAGGGGTTGTGAGCTAAACAGCTTGGGACCCATGATCTATTCTAAACAAACTAACTCAGGTGACAAAGTTAGCCAGTGCACAAGCTCACGAGTCCAGAGCTTGTTTCCTGGTATGAAATGCTACTAAAATTCTGGTCTTCCTAAGGCTGAGAATACTGTTTAAAATCTTCAGATGTGTTTATTCAGCTGTGTAGTTGGATCAAACTTACTGTGCAATCTTTTGCGCATACTTTTTGTGAGTTACAAACACTAGTCAGAGTTTTGCAATTCACTCCTGAGACTTGGCAGACTGAAAATCATTCATTCTAAACTTTGCTAAAGAGATCTGGATAGTTCTATCCAATAGATTTCCTGGCTCCCTTATAAATCCTTCTCTTTTTCAGCAATGCCTTAGTTGAGATCCTAACCACATCCCTCTCTATTTCCTGTTCTTTCACTGTCTGTGTGACTGCCTTTCCTTCTTTAGTAGCATTGTTGTCAAGGCACTTTGTTGTTTAATTGATTCCATATGTAACCAAGGACAGACTGATGAGGGTTTATATTTTGTTTAGGAGGACTCTGAAAAAAAAAAAAATGCTACTGAAATCAGTAGAATTTATTTTTGAATGTATACAATCATTTTAAACTGTGGAATGTTGTAGCTTTGAATTTATTAATGAAGATTATTGGTATGCTCAAAAAGAAAAATGAAACTCAGGGCTCATGCTAATTTTGACTGAATGCATATGCAAAAATCACTGATATTCAAACATATCAAAATGATAACCTAGTAGTAAATAAGGCACAATAAAGCAATTTCTTTAAACAATGTTCCTATTTATCTGTCATTTTAATTCCATCATGCAGAAAGTATACACACATCATTCAAGAGATATTTTTAGTCAGAAAATGACTGGTTCAGCTTGCCTTATATTTTATCTTCTACAAGCGAAAAACGCATAGCACCAGTAGGTTTAAAAACTGCACAGAAGTAATATGGATAATTGCAAGTTAGAATGATCAATGACTTTCGCTTGAAAAGTAGGCATACAAAAATAATTGGCCTTTAAAACTCATTAGTCAGTTTTGTTCCAATAATTGCATTTGCATATTTTGTAACTTCATGCCTTTTCGAGCAAGAGGGAAATGCTATCGCTTAATCAGCAAAGCTGAAGCCAAAAAGAGAACTTTATTGTGAATTCTGGATGTAGCACATGCAGAAAAAGGGAAAGCCAAAATTGGAAGGGCTTAGTACAGCATGGGAAGGAAAGTATGGAAATGAAGCATGCTTTTAGCCCTCCTTCAAATTGCTTGGAGTAAGTAACCCCAACTATCTAAACATGGCACGATGTCAGCTAGAGAGGGCATTTTTTATTTGTATTGTACCTAATGATTCTGAAAAGTTTGATAACAGCCCTCTTAAGTATAAAAACATGGGCAGTCTTAGCAGTCTGTGTGTGCATGTACAGGAAAGCTTTAGAGAACATGATCAAAGGTAGGAAGGGAATTTCTGGCATTCTTCTCAAAACAACATTCATCTCTGATCTTTGTCCAACCAACATATCTTCACAAGCTGGTTTCTCAAGCACGGGGTGATTGGTGTGGAGCTCGCTTTATTACTTCAGATTCTTCTAAGGCAGAGCGGACAACTTTTCTATCGGGGAGTCATATTTGGGTGGTTTTATTGCTTAGTTTTGCTTTTGCAGCTGGGATTTTTGAACTGTAAGGTAGATGGCTTAAGGTTTGTAGAAATTTAACCCAGCTCTCCGCATATTGGTTGGGGAGGGGAAGGAGCAGAGAATTACTCACTTGAAAAAGCACCGTTTTGCTTCTGAATTTCACTGGTGGGATCCATAGATGATCAATGGGTTATAAAATTATGTGTTGGCCATGGACTGCTTGGTTTCCCACTGCTATTCTAATGCAAGAAGCAGGCCTGTGACTTCTGGAGAAAGGATGGAATGAAGATGGAATATTTTCTACATACCCAAATTATTTACTTATTTACAACTACATTTGGAAAATTCAGGCATTCGACAAGCTAAGCATAATTTTCAAGAACAACCTCCCCCACACCTGAAAAACAAATGTTTTTGATCAGTGTGTGCTATCTGCTTTAACATATGCTGGTGAAACTTGGACACTAATCTTACAATCGATACAAAAGCTACAAGTGGCTCAAAGAGCCATGGAAAGGTACATGATTGGCATCACAAGGCAAGATAGAAAGACCTGCACATAGTTTGGAGAACAAATGAAAGTATACAAATGTCACCAAGAGAGTGACAGAATCGCAATGGAAATGGGCTCATCACATAGCAAGAAGAACTGATGGCTGCTGGATAAAGCAGTCATAGAATGGATTCCACTTCATAAAAAGTATCCGGAAAAGAGACCTAAAACAAGATGGATCAATGAAATCAGCAAGTATTGTGGGCCCAATTGGCAAAAGAAAGCTCAGAACTGCATTGATTGGAGGCATACGGAAGGCACACGGGAGGCATACATCCTGTGGTAAATAGACAATGACTAGAATGATGATGATGAAGATGATGATGACGATGAAGTACACTTGATCGACATGCAGACTTTCTGTTTAGAAAAGCCAGTTGATTATAATTTTAAAAACAGAAAGTAAAGTTTAAAAATAATAGCAAGAGGATGAAATTATAAATAGGTGCGTATTCATTTATTGGAATTGCTTATATTCTGCTTGTCAGAGTAACAAATCTGTCAAAGTAGAATTCAAGCATGATAAATAATTGTAAATGAAAATATAATAAATACTATATAAAGTAATGAATCCTTATAATTGCTGACAAAAAAATGGTTTTATCCTCCTGCTACTCAGTACCATCCAAAAGGTTGCAAGGTTAAATCCCTGAGGCCATCACATATCCTATACATGTTCTAACCTTAAATTCAGCATAAAAGTGCTTTGGACTAAACTCCTAAACTCAATGACCCTTGTTTGAGAATTTGCTAAAGAGGGATAAAAATAGTACAGTGACTTCTACATTGGGCAAAACCTCTGGCCCTTTTTGCTGATAAGTTAATAATAGCAGTTCTTGCCATGCTAAATCACTTTGACAAAAGATAATAAGTAAATGAGAAAATTACAATCTTGGTGGTAAATGTTATTTATATTATCTCAACCATAAAACACATTCTACTTTGGTTTTAGGTCTGTCTAGTTGTTTGGAGTGTCTTGTAGCTTCTTTTGTTTATATAGGTACCACATCAATATTTTTCTCCATGTCCCAATTTGTGCAGTGACTGAGCTTGAAAAAAATCCATTAGCTCTTCTATAGAAAACAAATGACCTTAAAAATATTTCTTTCAGCTATAATCCCAATAAAACAGGAAATATAATATAACTGCTAATGCAAGCAGCAGTTCAAAAAAAACTTGCCTTTTTAGCAACCACTAAACTAAAAGCATCACATAAAAGGGTTATAGGTGTAGAATCTATAAGTAGACTACAGGGGGGAAAGTCCTTGAAGATTGCAAAAAAGGATACAATAAATAAAAGCTGATGCTATTTGAAATAAATAAATAAATAAGCTGGATCCAAATTAGTCATATCCAGAGTTGATCTAGTGAAAACAATGGAAATTAAGGTTGTCATGACTAATACGTATCCAGTGTAGTTCACTGGATCCATTCTGACTCAGTCTGGATAAAACTGTTTGAGTTGGATACAATAAATGATTTGTTCCAGATTATTCATATTTACACTAGCTACATCAAAGTTAATAGGGATTATTTTATGTGACTAATTTCTTCTCCTTACTTTCAGTAGATCTGTCTAAACAGGGCTATAGCTGGGTAAATTCTTCTGTTAGTTGAACTAAGTTTCTGTTGAAATAAATAGGAAATAATTTTGTCCCACTGATTTTCATAGAACCCCAAATCAAGTAACTTAGTTTGGAATCCATTTACTTATTTGTGAAATTTATTTGACTCTCCGCATATTGGTTGGAGAGGACCACCTAAATCCAGTCAGACTCTGGAAACTTATAGGGGCTACATGTTAAAAGCAGGGTACAAATAAAAATAAAATTATAATATTAAGCATAGGGTTAAGTTACATAAAGCACAGAAATTGTAGAATTACAGAAATTGGTGGTGCTAATATAATTTACTAGTTAAATCATAATGATTTGTATGAGGAAACAGAAAAAAATCCATCATTGGATAGTTTTTTGAAAAGAAAATGGTCACATAATGCAATAACAAAAAGTATTTCTCAACTACAACAAGCAGATGCTTGAGCAATCTTCTGATTGATTGATTGATTGAGTGATTGACTCATTCATTCATTCATTGCCAAGTAGAGAGACTGACTGACTGACTTCTAAAACATAAACCAGATCTATTTAGTTTTTCTTGACAAAGTTAACATCCAGAGCACTAGCTTGTATTCTGGAAATGAAAAACATAATTGGGGAAGACATTAAAAGGGCATTTTTCCTGGTTTACCTGCTAAGGTGATGAGCTCAAGAGATGTACAAAGATGCAAACCAGAAATTATTAGGGTGCCAGATGGTAGCCTTTAAGTTTGTAAAGAGCTGCTCTATGAAATGTATCACCAAGCTACCTTCTACTATTTCTTCATCAAATTAGCAGCTTTAGATGCTAAGTTAGTTATGCTCGCATAAAATGATAAACCAATCCCCACAGGAAATATGATAATGGAGTTTCTTCTTCTATTTAAAACTTATTCATGTAACATATTTCCTTTCCTGATTTACTGCTTGATCCTCAGTCCTCAGTTCTGCCTCTTGGTTTGTCCCTTTACTCTTCAGTGATTTGTGAACCACATTTTTGTCTCCAATAAGTCTCGGGCTAGAGCTGTGACTGTGGCTCAATGGCCAAACATTTGCATTTCATATAGATCACGGGTGTCAAACTTGCGACGTCACGTTGCCGTCATGTGATGTTTCGCAACATTTTTCCCTTTAGCGGAGCTGGGGTGGGCATGGCCTGTGTGTGATGTATTCTGCCCACGGGCCACCAGTTTGACACCCCTGGTATAGAGGATTCTTGGTTCAGTCTGTGATACCTCTTGGTATGACTGTTTATGGAGATTCTCAGTCATCCAGGACATGGTTGTCCCAAAAGGTTCCACACCAGGAGTCTCAAAAGTGTTTTTTTTTTTCAAAAGACAACTGGATTTGTTTTGGTTTTCCTTGAAAACATTTTGCTTCTCATCCAAGAAGCTTCTTCAAGGAAAAACAAAACAAGTCCAGTTGCCTTTTGAAAAAACACCTTTGAGACTCCTGGTATGGAGGTATCCTATCTGAAAGCCTGGTATGGAGGTATCCTATCTGAAAGCCTGGTATGGAGGTATCCTATCTGAAAGCCTAGTATGGAGGTATCCTATCTGAAAGCCTCAGTGCCAGTCAATGTTGACAAAATTTAGTTGGATTTAAATTCTAGCTCCGTATAAGATAGCCTGATTTAGTCCTACATTCAATCAAGATTGCTGGATTCTGCCCATGGTCTTTGCTTTTGCTTAATTCCATGCTACTCATCATCGCTACTAACAGAGGGATAAGGTGGCTAACGAACAATGTTTGAGCAGAGAAAAGAGTGAATTCAGTTGATCAGAGCAGCATAAAAAGCTTCAGATACCTCTGTATTTGAGTTCCAGTTCTTTCATCCAGGAAAGGTCTGGTATTGTTATTAGCAGTCCATCAACTGGAATCCAGGTCTGTGGAGAGAAGATTTTTTTTTAAAAAAATCACAATCTAGGATGTGAAAATGGACGAAAATGTCCAGCAAATCAGTCTTCTGGTTTCCATGGCACAACCAAGAATCAGTGAGTAGGTTATTTTTGTCTACCAGGATTCTGCCTCCCCTTTCTCAGGTATGTGACCTGCAGTTTATCAATGCCAAATGTGCTTCACTGAAGCTCAGCTTCTAAGTCAGAAAGGGGAATTGTGTTGATTTATCAGCCATAATGCTGCTTCATGCTTTTCCTGCTACAGCTGATGAAGATGGTATCTGAAATGTTCGTGTTGTTTGCTGATTACGGTGTGATTAGCGGTGATTGCTTGTGTTCATGGGAATAGGCACCTAGTGGAAAGGACTTTGCTGACTGTGGAATTCGACCTGGATAGCGTCAATCTCCCGCTGTTACACTCAACAGCAGACCATCTTTCCGTAATCAGAGGACGGATTTGCAGCAGAAAGAAATGCTTGGAAAAAGAAACCCAAATTGTTTGGTTTTAAGAGACCACAGTTTTGCCGGCTGCAGTTTGTTTTGGAAAAAGGCTTGACGAATTGTTGTTTAAAACATTCTGCCCATGCAGCTCCGATAGTGCTACATCCAGAAAATGGATGTAGCCTCTTTCCCAAAATAAATGGTTTCCTTGGGCATGCCATGGTGCTATTGTAATCAGGAGATGACCATTTTGTTTTTCTTACCATGTACAGCAGCAAAAATAGATGAAGACACAAATATATATAGATATAGATATAGATATTAAAAAACCCAAGCTCTTGACTTCAAATGACTGGAACGTATGCTATATATTGCATACGTCCCAGGCATTTGAAGTCAAGAGCCTGGGTTTTTCAAAAATATATTTGTGTGTCTTCATTCTATATATTGCATCTTTAGCAAGAGGAACAGTGTCGCCTTTCACAGTGCCTTACAGACTGATTCAGAAGAGAATGTATCTTGCGCTAACCGCAGCAATGTATTTGGAGAGCTGGGGAGTAGGCTAGTCGTCTTTTAGTATTATATATATTTTACTGTATTTATATATGTGGAGAGGTATATAAATTCCCAAGGCAGAGTATTGAATAAGAAATCAAGCCTTAAGTAAAACAAGTAAAGACAGACGTAAAATTCATACATCAGATAAACAAATCATTCCACACAGGAATGCAAGCCCACAGAAAAGAGAACCGGAGGTGTGCCAGCCAACTTAGAATTGCAAGGTGCCATAATCAGGAATGGTGTCCAGTTTCCATTCACCTAAGATCAGTGTTTGAGCAACATTTGGTGGCCATTGAGATGCTAGGAAAAAAAATCGGTAGATAGCTTAAAATAGTCGGTATTTCCAGTTAATTACCTTTTGAACCATATCTATTATGGAATTTTGCCTACTTGAGGCTTAAAATGCCGTTTTCATCTCCCTCAAAGTATGCATCCCTTTTCCAGTTTACTTTCTCTCCAGAGTTTCCTCCTATCGAGAGGTTTTACTTCACTTACTTTTATACTCTCAATTTCCGGAATCAGTTTTAAACGTTTTCACAGCTGCTCCTAAAGAATGTTGGGCACCCTGTCAGATTGTGCAATATGATTTTGTCCTCAAGATGAAAAATTATGGTCACTGTGTCTTCAAACAGGCCATTTTCCCTGACTAAATAAAACCCTGCCATGTGTTACATTCCCAGCAACTTAGGCCGTAACAGTAGCAGATGTTCTTATAAAGTGCTCAGCCTTTGCCCCGGTTACTATATTTGGGGTGAAGATGCCAGCCAACAGACAATCAGATTTGCTACTGCAGGTGGTCTGTCTGTCACCACCAGGAGGAACTTGATAATTTCAGGGAATAGCATTCTCCAGATTTCACCACCATCACCTTGTTTAGGAGAAAAAGAGACAATTCAGTGGATGTGATTCAGGAAAGTAACGTTGAGCGAGACTCATGAAGTTGGGGAGGAGCATTTGCAGCATTTTTCCATTGCATAGTAAGCGAGGCCAATGCCAGATTCCTGAAAGCTGCAAGAAAGCCACAGGTGAGGGAGAAGGCACCTCCTTGCCAGGTTAAGTTCCTGCAGGTGATGGAGGGTTCCCAGCTCAAGCAGTTAGAAACAGCAGGAGCCAAAAGCATCAGCAAAACAGTTATAGCGTCCCAGAAGTTTTCGCATTTCTTGGACTAAGTCTTCCTTCTTCTTTTCCCACTTTAGTTATACAGGTAGTCCTCAATTTACTACAGTTCATTTAGTGACCATTCAAAGTTACAACGGCATTGAAAAAAGTGACTTGTGACCATTTTCCAGTCTTATGACCGTTTGTAGCATCCCCATGGTTACATGACTTATATTCTTCTGCTTGACAACTGAGTCACATTTATGATAGTTGCAGTGTCCTGGGGGTCAAGTGATGACCGTTTGCAACCTTCTGACAAGCAAAGTCAATGGGGAAACCAGATTCACTTAACAACCATGCTACTAATTTCACAACCTCAGGGATTCACTTAACAAACGTGCCAAGGAAAGTCGTAAAATGGGGCAACACCCACTTAACCATTTTTTCACTTAACAGCATAAATTTTGGGCTCAATTGTGCTTGTAAGTTGAGGACTACCTGTAATGACAGGCAGTCCCCAAGTTAAGAACGAGTTCCGTTTCTCTGTCTTCAACTCAAATTTATACGTAAGTCAGAGCTCAGATGTACTTATGAACGGGCTGCCTATTACTAACAATGGCGCTGTCCTTCCTCAAGCCAACAAACCATTGAAGCTGCGCTATGTTGACATGAACTGCTGAAAACAAGCTATATCTTAAGATCATGCAGCTTCACCAGTTTATAACAACGCTGCGCAGCTTCAGTGGTTTGTCAGCTCAAGGAAAGAAAATCCTGTCTGTCATTTTTAGCACTAGGCAGCCCTATTGGTAACTAGGGGTTGTCCTTAAGTTCTTAACCCAGATTGTCCAAAAGATGCTTTTTCAAGAGGCAACTGGACTTTCTGGTTTTTCTTTGAAGACGTTTCACTTCTCATCCAAGAAGCTTCTCAAGCTCTGTTCCTGAGAAGCTTCTTGGATGAGGAGCGAAACGTCTTCAAAGAAAAACCAGAAAGTCCGGTTGCGTCTTGAGAAAAACAAGCACTTTGGGACAGCCATGACCTGGATGACTGAGAATCTCCCGGGATGTTCTTAAGCCAGGAACTGCCAGCTAATGGGGAATTCTGGGAATTGAAGTCCACCCCTCCTAAAGTTACCAAGGTTGAGAGACACTGTTCTAGAGGCATCAGAGATTGTTTCATAAACATGTTGCAATAATCTCAACAGGGTGTAACCAAGATAACTGTGCCAGATCAGAGTGACTCAGAAAAAGTCACTGCTGGCTTTAGGAATACTATTGTTCCAATTCCTTCCTTCATACTACAGCAAAATAAAAAAGCACTCT
Source organism: Psammodynastes pulverulentus (assembly GCA_025802295.1). Lineage (NCBI taxonomy): Eukaryota > Metazoa > Chordata > Lepidosauria > Squamata > Psammodynastidae > Psammodynastes > Psammodynastes pulverulentus. The sequence continues at coordinate 5,991,143 of JAOYMU010000192.1, read as the reverse complement.
CATGTGATAAGGCTGATCTTCCTGAGATATACAACACCTTCCAAAATTGGCTGAAGCCCAATCTGATTTCTCAGATGCTTTTGGTTACAGGATTTATTTACTATTAAAAAAATACCAGCCTTATTGTTGCTTCCTTCAAGAAAAGGAAATAAACCTCTCCTTAAGGTCATGCCATAGCTCAGGGGTGGGCAAACTTGTCAGCTTTAAGACTTGT
>JAOYMU010000192.1:5915109-5927100 GCA_025802295.1 Psammodynastes pulverulentus | reverse complement strand
CTGGAAGGATAATTGAAAATTCAACATATTTTAAGCGTTATATTTGTATATTTATGACCAATAAAAACTTTTTATTGAAAAAGGTATACATACATAGGAAATGATCTAATTTGCAGGTTGTCATTGATTTACAACCACTTGCTTAACTATCATTTAAAATTAAGACAAGGCCAGAATGGGTCCTATAAAGCACTTATGGCCTTCATAAAATGTCAGGTCACACACACTCTTGACAGTCACGTGATGGAACTCTGGATGCTTGCCAACCAGTTTTCCTTTATGACCAGTTATGGTATCCCACAATCACATAAGCATGATTTATATCTTTTTTTTTTTTGCTGGAATAGGTTAACACATATAACTGCACATTTACTTAATGACTACGTTTATTTGCTTAATGACTCTACAAAAACTATTATAAAATGAAGTCCCATCAGACAGATGCCTCCAAATTTATTTTCAAGAATGTGTCTATGAGTTTCTATAAAGTAAAATAAAAGCTTTGAAGGAAAGCAATCTGATAAAGAAAATTCTTATTCTAATTAACATGCATTGTAAAAAAGCATTAATAATTTTAGAATATTTAAACACCTCCACTCCCAGTTCTTTATGGTGTACATGTAACTATTGTCTTTTTTTAGATGCTCTTAAGCCAATTAAATGTCCAGATAGCTGGGTTGGATATGCAAAGCACTGTTACCATCTGAACAGAAATCGCAAAACGTGGAAGGATGCCTCAGTCTCCTGCCAAAAGGATGGTGGCCATTTACTAAGTATTCATGACATTGAGGAATTCAGCTTTGTTTTTTCTCAGCTTGGCTATGGTAAGTATATATAGAAGGCTTATTTCCTGTTTCATATATTCTGTGGTACATGGATGCCAGGAAAAGAAAGGAATAGCTGCTGACGTTGGCATCACAAGGGGAAAAAAGTGTTTATTTAGGCCTTAAAATATTTGTAAAAAATCTACTCAGCTTTTGTGGTTTAAATGATGCAACAACTGCTGCAAACATCCATGACAGTTTAGCGCAGACATTTTCCAGGCAATTATGTCACATAAAGACTCTCTTATATCCTGATCAATATAGCACAGAGTTCTATGAGTTTGAGGATTATATACAACCTCTGGACTTCATTCATTAAATTTGAGAGCAAATGAATAAAATGAATTTATCTTTTAGAATCAACAGATAATTTGTGGATAGGCCTAAATGACCAGAAGATTTCTTCATATTTTGAATGGAGTGATGGCACTCCTGTGAGATTCATCAAATGGCAGAAAGGAGAACCCACAGTTATAAGCAACGTGCAGGAAGACTGTGTCATCATGAGTGGGAAGGTAACAATAAGAACCCTTAATTGCCTGGTGGAGTTTTTTTTTTCTTTTCAGTTCCTGCTTGGATAAAATTTGTGTCTAGAAATTTGTTTAATGCAACCTATTTTCCATAACACAAATCAATGGTTCTTAAACGTTTTCCTTTCCAAAATCTTTTCCATAAAAATTATGGAGTACTCCTAAAGAACTTTTGTTTGTATGAGTTAATGATATTTATCTTACTAAAAATTTATATTGATACATATGCTGCGGCTAGACTTCTCACAATTGTTGGATACGATTTCAGTATTATATTATTTTTCAATATGGATTGGCAAATAATTCTAATTTAATGGATCCAGGGGTTCTATGCTTTCTTCAAAAAAATATTCTGTTTTCCAAAGTTAAAATACAAACAAAGAAAAAGAAAAAGAAACTAACAAGCATCTGACATGAATGATAAAAATTAAAAATAACACATTTGTATAAAAAAATAACAAATACATCATTCCCATTGACGTCAAACATAGAAAGTCCATCCTGGCTGAATGTTGACAAATATATCAAAAGTACCTGATGTATTCGCCTTCCCTTACATAACAGGCTTAGAAATAATTATAATTTTTTCCAACTATATTTGATAAAAATACTACATTACATATTTTAAAAGTATCTGATGTGGAAATCTAGAAATCCAATCAACCCAACTGCTGTTCATTCACTATATAAATAAAAACAGTCAACAGGTAACCCCAAAGATAGAACTAATCTTCAAAATGTTCTGTTAACCATCTGTTATTGTATTTGATACACAGAAAATTCACAAATGGCTTCCATCTCTTATAAACTTTCTAATCCATTGTCTCTAATTAGTACAGTTAATTTTGCCATTTCTGCCAGTACAATCAATTTTAAAGTCTACTTTTTAATAGTTGGCATTCCTTTTCCTTCAAATGCTTAGCATAAACAATAATGGCAATAATCACCATGTAGAGACATAATGTACCAAAATGATTTTCTATCCATTTGTCCATAATACTGGAAGAAAGGCTTCATGTTTCATTAATATTTGTATTTTAAATATTTTCTGCATTGTCATTAGAATATTTATCAAGATGATTTAGCTATCTATAAGACCATCACATATGATAAGAAATACCACTTTTGATAATACACCTATTTTCAAGCCTTTAAAAGGGGATTAGAGACTTTTTAAATGTAGTTTAGTGAGTTAATGTAAAGTTTGGTTGTTCCACTTTAATTTATCTGGCAGTTCTGAATACCTATTTTAAATAATTATGGATGTGTATATTCTGGAGCTCATCCCAGAATATTGTTTTAAATTATATTGTTTTCTTGATTTTTTTAGTGTTAATATTTGCTTATTTTGTTTCTGTTAGTATTGAGTTGATTTTATTTATTTATTTAGTTTGTCAAGCATGTATGAGAAAAAAAAGAAAAATAATATAAATATGAATATATCATATAAACATATAAGTATAAACATGTATGGATAAAAAGACATTAGGACAAGGATTGTAGGCACATAGATATGCTTATGCACGCCCCTTACAGATCTCTTAGAAATGTGGTGAGGTCAAGAGTAGACAATCTAAGGTTAACGTTTTTGGGGTTAGGGGAAGAGACCAATGAATCAGGTAGTATATTCCAGGCATTTACTACTCGGTTGCTGAAGTCATATTTTCTGCAATCAAGTTTGGAGTGGTTTACATTGAGTTTGAATCTATTGCATGCACTTGCATTGTTGTGGTTGAAGTTGAAATAGTCATTGATGGGTAGGACATTGCAATAGATAATTTTATGTACTACGCTTAGGTCAGACCGAAGACGACATAATTCTAAGTTGTCTATGCCCAAAATTTCAAGTCTGGTGGTGTAAGGACTACTGTTGCGAACAGTAGAGTGAAAAACTCTTCTCGTGAAATATCTCTGAACCTTCTCAATTGTATTAATATCCGATATGTGATGTGGGTTCCATACAGAGGAGCTATATTCAAGGATTGGTCTAGCAAATGTTTTGTATGCTCTAGTTAGCAGTTCAATATTACCAGAGAAGAAACTATGCAAGATTAAGTTAACAACTCTTAATGCCTTTTTGGCAATGTTGTTACAGTGGGCTCTGGCATTTAGATAATTAGAGATAAGTAATCCAAGGTCCTTGACAGAGTGTGGATCATCTATTAGGTTTTGACCATCTAGCTTGTATTTTATGTTCTGATTTTTTTCCAATCTGTAGTACAGATCATTTATTGGTTGAGATTTGAAGTTGCCATTTGTTTGACCAATCTGATACATAGTCAAAGTCTTTTTTAAGGGTAGTAGTGTTATCGGTGGTGTTGAATAGTTTTATATCATCTGGAAAGAGAATGCAGTTGCTTTTAATAAGATCACAAAGGTCGTTTATGTAGAATATAAAGAGTGTTGGTCCTAAAATGTTACCTTGGGGGACTTCACTGTTTACTGGTACAGGATTTATAGTGCGCTTCCTATTTTTACCATTTGTTGTCTGTTTGACAGGAAAACAGCTATCCAATTATGCAGGGATTCAGAAATGCCATAAGATTTTAATTTTAGAAGTAGTTTGTCTTGTACCACTGAATCAAAGGCTTTACAGAAGTCTATGTAAATTGCGTCTATTGCTTTGCCTTGGTCGAGTTGTGTAGTCCATATGTTTTGCAGTGTAGGAGTTGAAGAAACCAAATTGTTTATTAGAGAGTAGGTTGTTTGTCTCTAAGTGGAGGGTAATGGATTGGTTGATGATTGATTCCATGACTTTGCAGGTAACACAGCATAAAGAGATTGGTCTGTAATTTTCATCTAGGCTAGGGTCTCCCTTTTTGAAGATGGGGATGACCATGGCTAGTGACCACAGGTTTGGCAAAGAGCTGGTCCTGAAAGATTTATTAAAAATTATGCTTAGAAGTTCTGCTATGGCTGTGGAAAGCTTGTTTCAGAAGCAGGGCTTTTTTGAGCCGGAGCTCGGCGGAACGCTGTGCTCCGTCCCCACCAATCGCGCGCTACCACTTCCGGGTTTTTTTAGCGCGATGGGGGGGCGTGTTCCGGCACCTTTCGGCGCCGAAAAAAAGCCCTGGGTAGGGGTAATATTAGGTCTACCCCAAAAAATTAGAGTTGCGCTTATTATTGGGGTGAGTTGTGTTTTTGGAGAAACACAGTATGTAAATTTCATCAAAGGCAAATGTTCCATACCTCCAGGATATTTTTCTTCCAACTCTGCATAGGAAATGTCTAAATCGGAATCTAGAGTAACATCCCTCTGTAGCTGTAGTAACATTGACAGATCTGAATTCACTGTACTGATTCTGGCTAATAATGAATTTGTTGTTTAGTTAGTTAGTTAGTTAGTTAGTTAGTTAGTTAGTTAGTTAGTTAGTTATTGCAAGCGGGTGAAATTGGCTTACCAAACCGTAAAAAAGGGCCAAAGGTCAGCTGAAGTAAAGTTATGACGCAGTAAAGCCGGGTTCTATGAACTCTGACTCACACTAAACAATGTGCCAGTCTGGGTTTTGAATGAATGCAGCGCTATTGATCAGACACTCTTTCGCCAGTAAAGTGTTTCAGGTTATGGGAAAAGATTAAGTTACTTATCACATGTAAAAATAAACACTGGGAAGCTTACCTGCCTTTGAACCGTATGATAACTTATCTTAATTGGGAGCACTCTGGAACTTGGTTTTCCATTACACACACCATTCTGCAACTTTCGTGGCATTTTAACATTCCTGAAAAGATTGCCTTTCTTTGTCGACTTCAGGAAAGAGTGACAGGTGGATAAAACAAGAGGTGAAAGCAGAACAACCCTTGAAAACCTTTGTTTTAGCTCGACATCTGGGTAATATCAAGGAGACATAGCCAAGGAGAAAATCTTCTGGAGATGGTCTGATGGTCTGCTATCTGTTGAATATTTTTCCAACAAGATGGATACTCAAGGAGAATCCCTGTTTTAAAATAGGTGTTACGTGATAATGATTCTGGGAATAACTTTACTAGTGTGTTCATCGCTACGCAGTGTCTAATGCGTATAAACAGAAGAATAAAAATGAAAAACCCAGAAAATAGAATAGAAGAAGAGACAAGGGTTGTGATACAGGAGAAATAGGATATAAAATAGGAGAAACTGGTGGACAAAGTTGTTTTTATCCAAGGACAGCCAAAATGCTTTCTGGTACTTTCAGATCAGTCCAATAAGAGAACAATAGGCTTTGCTCAAAAGAATGGATGTAGTAGTACAGTGTCGTTCTTTTAGAATGCCATGGACAAGTTCTATTTATTAAGACATTTCAGCACACGCAAGAGCTCTTGAGATGATTTACAGACTAAAATATACTAGCCCTGCATGGTGGCAGAGCTTTGTGCCAACGAAATGATTTACAAAGAGAATGCAGCTTGCTTTGGGGAGACCCAGTGATGAAACCTTTCACCTTGATAAGGTGCTTTGTTCTCCTAGCACATCCAGTAGCCAAAAGAGGCTTCGGGAGTAAAACGAAGTGACATCCTTTTGCTCTCTTTTTAGAAGCAGCGGCAACTGTGTGGCTTTACAAAGCATTTTTGAAAGGTAGCTGCGCTCAAAGTGTCACAAAAGCAAAGGAATCCTTCCAGCTTTTGTGCAGCCCTGCAAAGTATGCCCATACAAACAGAATTAAAACTGAAATTATAATCAGTGTAAAAGCATATACAACCCTTCATTTCAACACTATTAAAAGACAGCAGAGTACACATACATACAAACATACATATATACATGCACACATGTGCTTTTAGAGCAATAGCTCTTCTAAACAGGGTGGATTTTCAAAAGGGATAACAATTATTCCTCCTTGGTCTGTCCTTGGTCTGTCCTTTCTTTTTTTAAAAAAGGGAAAGCAAGGTGAGCATAACAGCTTTATTTGCCTTCTACCCTTCCTCCCAGCAGCTTGGAGACCTCATAATCTGACAACAATAACTTGGTTGCTTTAGATTTAAAGCACACTTATCCATGACCGAGCATTACACTAAGCTACGCCTGAACCCAAGTGGCTTGCATTTGGCTTACTGGGTTGCGTGAAGTCAGCCACCGTGGCATGTAATCCAGAATATATTATTTGGTGTGGTTTGTTCAACCCACCATCATTAAGCATACAATGGCATGGCACGGTGTGCAGAAGCTGTACCTGAATCCAGCAACGTTCACTCCAAGTAAACGGATGCAGCATTGCCCTCTTGAAAATCCCGTGACCTTCATAATGAGGAACTTCCCATCTTTTAATTCTTCAAATTAACACAGCATTGGTTTTGCTAATTATCAATTCCATATGTGTGTGTGTGTGTCTGTGTCTGTCTGTGTGTATCTGTATCATACACATATGCATACACATGACCATACAAAATTGTTCTGTGTATCTGAGTGTGTTGATTTCCTGGATAGCTAACAAAGCCACATAGATTTTAGAATACAAGTGCACTGTGTCCCCAGCTTGCTCTGCTCTCTTCTTCTACTTATCAAATGTGTTGCTAAATCATTCTCATTCTGCACATTTTTTCCTCCTGCCTGTTTCTTCCTTATCTCTCCACCCTGACCCTTGTGCAAACAGGTTTCTGTGACATAAATATGCATACAGAAAGAGCACTCAAACCGTTTTTGTTTTGAGTAATCTGCCGTATGGAATGATAATTCCAAGGGTATCATCCTGAGCACAAGGGATGCCAGTTCAAGGGGTATCATGCAGAGGTAAACAAGAAGAACTATCAATAGAAACTGACAGGAGAAATCAAAACGCTCTGGAGTTGGTGTGTTTTTTTTTATTACTTTTGGACTGTGTGGGTGACTTGAAAGCCAGATTACACAAAAGGGGCTCTATTCCCCAGTATAATAGAAATATTAAGTGAAACCTTAATTCATTCCTGCCATCACACTGAATAGAATAGAATAGGATGGGATGGGATGGGATAGGATGGGATGGGATGGAATGGAATGGGATGGAATGGAATGGAATGGAATGGAATGGAATGGAATGGAATAGAATTCTTTATTGGCCAGTATGATTGGACACACAAGGAATTTGTCTCTAATGCATAAGTTCTCATTGTATATACAAACCACAAAGCGATAGGTCATATATCATAGATCATAGTTGCAATCATTAATCATAAGATACAACCACATGTGATAAATCATAAGATACCAATAGGAAAAGATAGTAGGAAATATGAGAAAATTAGAGAGATGAGAAGGATAATAGCCTTGGATTGTGGACGGCATTCAGAAAATATCCAGGATTGAAGGCATAATTAAATTCATGATCAACCAAAATCATTCTGCTAGTTTACAGCATGCTGATGGTTGCAGAGCAGTTGAGAAAATTCTGATCCAGAAAATTGTTAAGCAGAGTAGAGATACTCACACAATTCCTACACACATCCCTTTGCAGAGATGGGTTCCAGTTAATGTGATCATACCTGCTGGAGAAGGACATCAGCGCAACAGCCACATCCCATCAGCACACATACACACTCATTCTAAAGACCAACTGAGACACAACGGTTCCTGTGGTTCGGATTAGGATTAGGGAGATTCAGACTGAAACCCAACATCAGCCACAGGAGCTCCATACTGTAAATTGGGCAAGATGCTATCTCTCATCCTTACTTCCTTCATAGGATTGTTACTGAAGAGGGGGAAAAAATGGAGAGGAAAATATGTAAATGCTTTTGCCTGGTAGAAAAAAACTAAATAATGAATCTAAGTACAGCAACAGTGGGAGATGAAGAAAAGAATGAATGGTATATTAAATATATCTATATGGCTGCTTCAAATGTCAGGAAAAGGGTGTGCGATGAAGAATATATAAATGGTAGGGGGCAACATTGGTGAATATGCTGCTCATTTGAATATTTGATGTATAATTTAATATACCCACTATGCAGACTTAAGATAGAAAGTGATATGCACACACCAGAAAAATCACTAATACGCTGCCAATTGAAATTTCTTTTGAAGCTTACGGAAGGGTTTTTTCTTTTTTAAACCACAAAGAGCTTCCTCTATCTGGATGCATCTGAAAACCCTAGTTCCATTTAAAACTGCATTAGAGAAAATCCAGGTTTTAATTACCTAGAGTCTGCTTCAGAAAATTGGATTGCTTGAATGCTTGGATGCATTGATCAAAAGATCATCAAACTTAATGGAAACGTGACTAGAAGTATTCTCTGGGAAAAAAATGCAAACTGAAGGATTATTTATAATAAAACCCAAAATGTAGTCAAATTTATGATAGGGATGGTGGGTTTTTAAGCGCTACCGTACACTGCATTTACACACTCAGATAAGTGAAAGCCCCATGGGATATCAGCAAAGCTGAATTACAATATCAAGGAAACCATAAATAATAAAGAACACAGAAATATTTCACAAATGATTAAAACAAAATTAAAGGGCCCCCACAGACTGGAGAATGATTACACAAAACAAAATGATATTGTTAACTATTGTTCATTTCATTTTTCATTTGAAAACAGTGGTATAGATGTTTAGAGATGTTCTATTTTATTAATCTACTGAGTTGCTATCACAGATTATAACTCCCTTTGCATTTGCTTATTATGTAGAAATGCTTCCTTTCTAATGCTTTTCCCATTCAATGCCCAATTTTCTAACCCTTTATCTAACTGCCCATAAAGTTCTCGGCTTCATTTAACCTTATCTATTTAGATTCTTTTTAATTTAAGAACAAATTAATGGGAAGTTAGCGTGCTGCAAACAGAAGAGCAGATTCAGGCACAAGCAATAATTCTAACAACATGTTCTGTTCCACATAGAAAGCCAGAAGCGGTCTTAGAAAACAAAAATCACAGGAAATTACCATTATTTGTTTTGCAATGGGTGCCATCTACTCCACAAAAAATAAAAGTGTAAACAAGCAGCCAAAATCAGGGGGGGGACTCAGGGAAGGGGGATATGAGGAGGAATCTCACTAGTTTCATTTCCTTTCCCAAAACTATGCCAGTCATTTAAGTGAGAACGCCTTTAGTGTGCTCCCAATTCCAAAGGTGCCCTCCGGCTCAAAACAACCGTGCACCCCAGGGTGAAGAAGGAACATCTTGTGAAATACCTATCTGGAGGAACGGGTCAGGAATGATAAGTGAGGCGTCAGTCAAGGTCATCACAATTTAATAAAGAGAAATATTTATGCTGGACCTTTTGGTTTTTTGCAAGTAAGAAGTTTCTAATTGTCCCAAATTCCATAAATTTAGCTCACATCATATTGGGTGTTATAAATGTTTCTTCAGAACAGGTGATCTACAACTAGGACATTAACGCACACCTACACACAAACACAAATTGGCTATGCTGGATTCAGCAGGGCCCTACTTATCCTGCTACATTAGCCCTGTGATCCTTATAATAGTTAAAATCTTGTCATCATCCTCATGTCATCTCCAAACTTACCTCCTACAAAAAAGGGGGGGAGGCAAAACTTCTGCCAGCAGAGGTTGAATTTAACTAAAAACATCTGGTCCAGCCCTCAACAAGCCATAGTTTATGGTAGTTTATGTGTGAAATTAAATCTTTAGCTCTCCTTAAAGCTAGTAAGCATACAATGATGCTTGTAGTTAAACACACACACACATGCACACACACACACCCTTTTACAAAACTAGCTTCTGCATTTGAGGGGGCAGTTTGCCAACAGATCTGATCAGAAATCATGACTAGCTTTAAACTGAGAAACTAGCTTTCCTTTCTCATGGTTCAAAATCATGAAGCTATGAAAGACTTTTATTCCCTCTTCTGATCAGTTGTCAACCACTCTTGCTCTATGACAGGGGTGTCAAACTCAAGGCCCATGGGTTGGATACAGCCCGCCATATGGTCAGATCCAGCCTGTGGGGCCATCCTGGAAAATTAAAGGGCCGGCCCACTTCAGCCCTGTCTACCCAATGCAGCTTTGGCCCAGTGTGAAGAGGAAACATGCCAGCAGTTTGGGGAGTGGTTTCAAGCTTGCCACGCCCACCCAGTCAGTCACGCCCGCCCAGCCCCCTGAAGTCAACTACAGCCCTGATGCAGCCCTCAATGAAATTGAGTTTGACACCCTGCTCTATGAAAAGAAACACAAGATTTATCCAAGTACTGAGGTCCAAACACCACAGTGTCTAAATTGCAATAGTAATACAAATTTGTGTCATCTCTCCTTAACTTCCCAGTTTCTTAACTGCCTTGTGGATGTGCACTTCAGTACCTTATAGAGCATAAAGCATAATAAAAGTGAGATGACCAAATATGTACCCCCCATAAGGGCAGGAAATTAAACTTGGGGGATAATTACACTACTTGATGGGTATGGGGGTACAGCACTGCTTGTCCAACCTTTGATAATAGCTCAAAAGGAACGCAGAATCTCACAGGGCTTTTATGGATATCCCCAGAGGGAAAATTCTCTTCAGGTTGAATCATTCTTAAAGCAGAATTACCAAAATATCCACAAATGTATGCCAGATGCAATGCAAGAGGCTTGGAAGGGATGGTGTGACCTCAATCATTCACCTTTCTACAGTGCGCTAAAGCAGGATGTTTTATCTGGTGCTTCTTGTTTCTAAAACCCAGTTGTACTGTTGACAAAATCTAAAGTCTATAGCCCAAAAGATTAAAATCCTTTTAAAAAACAATTTTGTTGGCTTTCTGACACAAACAAATCTGAAAACCTTCCTTTCTTCTCCTTAGTTCTGCCTCTGCATTCTTCTGTCCCATGAAGGCATTTAATGCCTACAGCTTTCTCCCTCGATGAAAGTTTTGTAGCCTTTTCCCTCATGCAGATCGACTTTTCATGCAAATTTACACAAGGCCTTCGAAAAGAAAGCAAATCCTTTGTAAATCCCACAGAAACAGAATATCCTGGTGTTTAAAGGGAATGCAAATCTTACAGAAAGCAAAACAGATGGGATTATCCCTAGATTGCAGAAGCAGACAGGGCCACGTGCACCTCTCCTACATCCAGAAATCCAAGTGTATTAAACTCAAGGTTATGCTGGCACCTGGTTCAGAAAATCTCAGAAAGCCCTCTCTCCCTCCATGGCAGAAAGTAAGAAAAAGAAATCAACAATATCAAATCATTTTAGAATGTTCTGTGTTGATGATATTCAAAATCAACCATAATCCTGTGTAAATTCATAGCTGGTAACTCCTCAAAAAAAGATTCATCAACTTTCATTGATCATCGCAACCCAAAGAGTATAAAAAGCAGAATCAGTTCTTCACCCAACCCAGAAACTAAGAAGTGAGAGCAGCTGGTTTTGCACAAAGGTACTAAGCTAAATTATATGTTTCTAGTCTGTGGATCAGAGTGATATGTGCAGCAGCCAGGCAAAGTGGCTGCTGTATAGTTCAGGATGTTGTGAGAACTAAGGCAATTATGCCATGGTCAACATATTGTGGGAACACTGCCTACATGTGGTCCAAACAGTGTATGAAAAACTTAGGTGCAAATTTGAGTTTCTGCATTTATATTGAATTATATTATAATGATCCAATTTCCTCTTTTGTGCACATTTTGATAATAGTGTTGAATGTTAGTTATGGAAAAAATATACACTACAAATAGGTAGTCCCTTGTGGAGATGGGGCGGGTTAGAAATCTAAAAATAAATATATATATATATATATA